>PVJH01018405.1:0-45195 GCA_004026705.1 Nesogale talazaci | reverse complement strand
CTTCATTTACTTTGAGATAACCAGAGAAAACCCTACAATTAGCAATATTACACACAAGAGGAAGAAGTGACTCTTCAGCTTCAAAATTAATTGGGTTCAATGTAATGTCTTTAGAAGAAAACAATGTACTCATGTTCATGGGGGTGACCAATATGATCTGTTGGAGATTCCTAACAAGCTAATACAGCTGTTGTTGTTGACAGGTTGTATTAAATCAGTTACAACTCAAAAAATACTGCCCAGTTCATCACTAGCCTCACAATGGTTATCTTTGAACGCATTGTTGTAGCCATGGCCAGCTAGTCTTTTTGACATGCTTTCTCTTTGGGGAAGAATCTCTGCTTTGCCAAGCAAATTGTCCTTTTCCAAGAATATGTCTCTTCTAATAGCTGCCCAGAGTACACAACTGCCAAAGAAAACAAATAAAACTCTCTGGGTAGAAGTATAGGCAAAATACTTCTTAGAAGTTAGCATGGTGATTACTATTCCTTCCTCTTTGTTTACACCATTTGCGATCCAAGTGCCAATTATTGTCAATGCATTTTGATAGCTTGCTTTAACAATTTTGGACCAAAGCAGTTGATAGAAGTCTTCAATTCTTCCATGAGAGGTTGGTTTGTCAATTTGAATAAGAGATTTTACTAGGCTTCCTTATAGCATAGTGATGTCTTCTTATCCCAGACAGCATTGTACTTCAAGATAAATCTTGAAATGTTCTGAATAAATTTTGAAATGTGATATGATTCCTCTTGGATTAGTCATTCTGGGCATACTAAACCATATAATTGTGTGACCCAAAATGGCTCATTCAGTACAATTAAGTCTAGAATATTGATATGCATATGTTTCATTTCATTTGTGATGACTTCCAATGTTCCTAGATTCATATTTCACATAGCTTTCATTCTGATTATTTATTTTTGGACATCACTGCCCTCTGGTGGTCATGGGAGCTACCCAGTGCTGCTCCTGAGAGTCGCCACTGGATTGGAACCGCCAAGCCCATGGGCTGCAATCCCACACTCAACCGCTTACACCACCAGGGCTCAGCCCATGATTATTAATGAATAATTGAAACTGTTTCTTCTCACGTTGAGTCATTCCCATTAACGTGTGAATGTCTCCAAAGCTGTACTTCATCCATGTCATTTTAACTGAATCTATTTGAAGGAGAGTGCCTTCCCCCATGTTATTATGATTGACACTACTTTTGAATGCCTTCCAACCTGAGAAGTTCATTTTCTTGCTCACAGTGTTCAGCTACTACTCATCAGAACTCCATTGACTAATTTTTCAGATGTGGACAGATGGTAGCAATTGGAGGTGGTAGACTGGCACCCTCTTGTTCTTCTGGTTCATAGAGGCAAAAGTTATTTTTGCCCCAAAGTTTGCAATTCAAATTAGCTTAGGTCCTTCTATTTGTGAACATACAGAATGATAAGAAGCTTTATTGTAAATCAGCTAATGGGAAAGGTAGAGTTTGAACTAACTTTTGCTAGGCTCAGTTGACCTATAACAATATAAATGCTTGTTATATTTAATGATAGTTCTCTTTGAACATGTGTACCTTTTTGGTCCCCCTTTAAAGCCTAAACTTTGCTTGTGCTTGACGAACAAGAAAATGCTTAGTCCATAGTATAGAAATGTCTAACAAAGATAAAGTTTATATTACAAAAAGGAACAAATGACTCAATGTCTAAAATTGAAAAAGGGGTTAAGGTAACTTTTGAAGTCTTTACTCTTGTCACAGTAAAGTAAGTGCTGTGCATAGTTAGAGCATTCAATTTAAGGTTTGGGAATTATGGCTTTCATAACACTACTGAGATGTTATCTGTTACTTAATATGACCCTTCTAATCATATTTTCACTGGGCACAATCCATTTTGTGATGCACATGTTCTAGTCTCTGTGCTTGTGGTTATGATCCATTTAGGAGGGAGTTCTCTGATATAGGATTAGGGTGGGATTCATCTTAGATCCTACTTTATTGGAGAGTAAGAGTGAAGTCACCATCCTTTGTTTTCTCTGTGGCTATGGTCACCTGAAAGATAAAGCCACATCTCCATCAAAGCTGTCCCTTTTATGATCTCAGTTTCCTGACTGAAATTTGGTAGCAGCATGAAGACCTATTTTGATATTCTGTTATTTTTGGCTTCCAACACCGGACCCTGTTTTTGGCTTGTCTCTGATGACCTTCAGATTTGGGACTTAACAGTCTCCATGACTAAATGAGATATTTTTGAACAGTTCTGTAAGTTTCTGTGAGACACAGCAAATGGCAGAACCCAGAGACATGAGGAACTATACAGGAGGTGTGACACAGGAGGAAGAGGAAGCAAAATAACTTCTGGGAATAGTTGGATATTTGGGACATATTTAACCTCCAATTCCTAGGGACTAGTCTGGCACTATTTCTTCTAAAAGAAATCATTGCCGTATCTATTGACCTTAATGTGACTTGTTGATAGAAGGACAAAAAGCAAGGACTACTTTTTCTTAGCACTGGCTTAAAATCATTTTTTTAGTAGTTGACTTAGTTTCCCTTACTTTTCTTTGTTATTTATTTGAGAGCATGATGCAAATTATCTACTACCAATCTTATTAGATTTATAATGAAAGCCGAAATATTGAATCTAAAAATCTGAAAAAAATACTTGCCAAATGCTATATATGTTTTGTGTTGACTTTTTAAGTGGACTGTTACTATTATTACTTTAAGCAAAGCTCAGTGCACTTTGACTGAACTATATCAGTCAAATTTCCTAATTTGTCTGCAAAGGAAAGCCAAACTTCACTCCAACTCACCCCTGGTGTGTCAAAGTACAACTGCAGGGCTTTCTAGACTGTAACATTTCAGAATCATGTTGTCAGGTCTTACCTCCCAGTGAGTTTGACGGCCCCAAACTCTCAAGTAGTAGTGAAGTACTTAGCTGTACAGTTTATCTCTGTGCATTTTGTAAGACATACTGCTGGAAAGTAATCTTTCTGAAACACAATTCTGTGTATTTCACTACCTTCAGCACTGGCAATTTCAGAAGCCAAGACTCTTTGTAGTCTGCCTTCTTTGCCATTTCTTCTAAATTGTGGTAGCATGTGATCAAATTTCTGCACTCTTCTGCAACTACATATTCCATTCTCAAAAGGGGGGGAGCTTATATTGTTCATAGAAAAAATAAAACTAATCTATATAAGGCTCTGATGCCTTCTCATTCTAAAGATCCGAATACATGAATTAAAATCAACTCAAAAGTGCTAAATCCACCTAATCCCCCAATCCCCTCCCCCTCAATGTCTTCTATGGTCTTGGTGCATAATATCCCTTTAATCTTTTTCTTCCCTTTCTATGATACGTATTCATCTGACTGCAAGCTTTTCAAACAGCCAATCAACTTTGTAAAATTGATCACAACTTTACTTTGTGTACTAACAATAACCCTTGGTTTTTATCTCCACTAGCACAGTACTTAGACTTCCAAAGAGCTCCCCTTTGTAGGGCCTTTGGTTCTCCAACTCATTTTAATTTTTTACTTTTTTATGAATTTTTAAGCTGAATTTAAGTTCAGTGAACTGAGAACCATTACCACAATGTTAACCATTCTGAACACTTTGCAGCATCAGGTAGAGGTGATATCTTCCCTTGGCTGACCTATTGCTAGGGAGAAGTCCTTAACTTCAACAACAAGAGAAAAGTCCATAAACACGAATGAAATAAGATGTGTGTGAGACTCTTATGTGGCCCTCTAACAACATCTTTATAAGGCAATATCTTACACACAGATATCTAGAATATACATTGAAAAATGAATGTCTGTTATCTAAATTTTCAGGTAGGTGAAAATGAGGGGTGTTCAGAGAAGTTTGAGCTGAGACACTTGAGCAGCAATGAAACTTAACACTATGGTTCATTTTAATGATAGGAGCTAAGGAAAATGACTGAGTGGTGAAAGGTCAAACGCGAAGAAGAACTAAGATATAGAAAACATTGTATCTGCTTTAATTATGGCAGGCACAGTAAGAAGGGAGGACTTACTTTCCTAGAAATAGTTGGTGAACTGAGATCCCAGAAAGATCTCTACTTGAAGAATTCCAGCTACTCTCTCTGGCTGGTATATGATTAAGTTCTTCACTTATTCAGTTTTGTTTTATGTGCTGAGGACACAAGGAGCACCCAAACAAAAGAGATGATTTTTTTGTCAATGTTACATATCTAATTTATCACTTGGCCAAAGAACTCTCCATTACGCTTAATACATTTATCAAATCTGTGGTTCCGTTCGTGGAAACATGTTTCAAACTCATCTGCTTGGGTGGCTGACAGCATTTCCCTCGCTTTTTTTCTTCACTTCTTCTATGTTGTCAGATCGCTGTCTTTTTATGTCCCTCTTCATTCGCAGAAACAAAAAAGAGTCACCCGGAGTGAGATTAGGTGAGTCAAGTGTGAGATATAAGGGAAGTATGCTGATTCCTGCCCTACACCAACACATTGGGATGGCTTTGTGAGCAGGTGCATTGTCATGGTGGCAAAACCCGTTTCCCATCTGTCACAAACCTGACCTTTTTAGTTACACACTGTTACTCAATCTTTTCAGAACATCTAAAGAGAAAGTTTGATTAACAGTGTGACCTGGGGGAATCAACTACAAATGCACTACAGAGCTACTACAAAATTTCCCCACTACATGCAGTTCTCTTAAATCTGCTGTCACAAAAAAAGAGATTTGAGCAAAATCTGATTTATGGACAAACAGATCATTGACCAGCGAGAACCGCCCCAGGTGATGTCACTGGTGCACTAATTGAGAGAGTAATTAGTTGCTTACCTGGCAGGAAAAATGCTTACTAGGAATGCTCTTTTCCACCCAGTGCAATTCTGTATTTTTTTTGGTGGGGGTACCCATCATATAGTACTTCCTGGAGTCTCTATTCTAGTCATGGGGAAAGAGAACAAATAAAAAGCAAAATAAAAGTAATAAAAATGCATGCACTTGAATTATGAAGTTGGAAAATAATACTGAAAGTACCATCAACTGCCAGAAGAACAAGCAGATCTGTCTTGGAATAAGTACAGCTAAAATGCTCTTTAGAAGAGTGGACAGCAAAAGTTTGTGTCAAGTACTTTGTATATGTTATCAGGAGTGACTAGTTCTTGTAAAATGACACTATGCTTCATGAAGTGGAATGTCAGAGCAAAAGAGAAAATCTCTCAATGAGAAAGATTTACATTATCTACAACAACGGGCTTAAATATAACAATTGTCAGGACTGAACAGCAATTTGTTCTATTTTACATGGGTTCATTATAAGTTAGAACTAACTTGGCATCTCCTAACAATTGTCATATGGCATTTTAGAAGCTGCCAACAAAGCAGAACAAGTTAAGGAGAACCAGGGATTCGGTGCAGGCATAGGCATACTACTGGCACAGTGGTTAATTCCTTGGCAAGAATATAGAGGTTAAAGGTACTCCAGATCTTGATAAGTAAAAATCTTTACTGAATATGGTAAAAGGAAACTTGTAACTAAAAAGCTTGGTAACTAGAAAGCTTAATTTCTGCTACCTTCATGTTCAGACATCCTGCCCAGTTTTAAAGCCAATGGATCTCAAGTTTCTCAGTTGTAAAATGAGTGTAAACACAAACCCAGAGCAGTAATACACAATCTGAGTCCACGGCACTTGATGATACTTGTTGAGTTTATATCCTGTGTTAGGAAACCTACATCCATTAGACATGGGTTACAGAAATCTATTTTACACTTCTATGGGCTGAAATGCATCCACCTCCCAAATCAACACATATTTCCTGTAAAGTAATAAATAAATTCCTTACCTCACAATAAATTTTGTCACAAAGATAAGAGCTTTATCATGCATTTCCTTGTAAAAATATGGAGAAGTCTCAAAAAGTTTATGGGAAAATAGGATCATAGAAATTTCTCATAAGTTAATTTCAGGTACCTTTTAGACATACTCCTATGGTCACATTTTTCTTCAATTCTACTTTAGCACAAACGGAAAACAATATGCATCTTTTTAACTTGCACCATGTCAAAAATGCATGTTGTTTTAGAAAATAATTGCACTACTGTCCAGCAAGTGCTGTTTGGTATTGGAAATACATTTCCCAGTGACAAGAGCATATTTCAAATTAAACAAGTTGGTTAAAAGCCCCGAGGTAATATTTCAGAAAATGAAAAGCAAACCAATCCAATAGAAGTATGACTGGAACTCTAAAGTTAACCAAAGCCTGCATCTCTCTCTATTTTTTCTTTTATGATTCTCACAGAATAAACAATAGTATTCAAAGTGAAGTGCAGCTCTATAAAGTCATTATTTTATTCTTTTGTATATGTTTCCAATGATACTAAACTCCAAGAAAGCCCACATTTTGAGGCCATGTTGTCAGCAGCAGTAAAAATATCTATTTACATTGGACTCTGTGAATATTGTTTTTCTTTAAATAGAATTCATCAATAGCAGTCCAGAGAAAGCATGGAGTGACATCCTGGGAGGTTTAAAACAGAGTGCTTTGTTCATAAAGTTGTTCTGTATGAGTGCAACAGGCGCATGTTGAAGTTGTCCCATTACTGTCCAGAGCCTTAAACTTGAAGATACACAGGAGACCATCTAGCTGAGAAGCAACAAAGTCCACATGGAAGAAGCCCAGCTACCTAGGTGATTGGGAGGTTTTGAGGCAATCAGCTATCAGACATCAAAGAACAAGAGATCATATCATTGTGAATGAGGGGGAATGCAGGGTGGGACCCAAATCTCGTCTGTAGGTGACTGGACATTCTCTCATTGAAGGTTCTCAGGGTGGGAGGAGTCAGTCAGGGTGCAGTGTAGCAATAACAAAACATACAATGTCTCTCTTGAGTGCTTCCTCCCCACTCCACTACCAGTATCATGATCCCAATTCTACCTTACAAAGCCAGCTGGACTGGAAGATGTACACTGGTACAGATAGGAAATGGAAACAAAAGAAATTCAAGACCGAAGGACTCCACAGAACCAATGGTGAGAAGGACTATAGTGGGAGGATGGAGAGAAGGTGGGGTAGAAAGGGAGATCAGATTGAAAGGATCTACATATAATCTTCTCCCTGGGTGACAGACAACCAAGAAGTGGGTGACGTTGGATGGTGTCAGATATGACAACATAATAATAATTTATAGATGATCAAGGGTCCATAGTGGAAGGAGGAACATGGAGGGGGGGATGAGGAGCAGATACCAAGGGCTCAAGTATAAAGCAAGGAAATAAATATATAAATGTGCTTGACACCATAGATATACGTGCAGATTGTAATAAGAGTTGTACAAGCTTCTAATAAAATAATTCCATTAAAAAATTTAAGGCCAAAAAAAAAAGAGAGAGAGAGAGAGAAGGATTTAGTCCTGGACTAAACAGAGAAGTGCAATCTCATTGGGTGGTTTTAAACCACTAGAAGCCCTGGTGACACAGTGTTTCACTTGGGCTACTAACTACAAGCTCGGTTGTTCAAAACTTCCAGCTGATCTGTGGGAGAAAGAGGAAGCGTCCTATTCTGTAAAGAGATACAACCTCAAAATCCCACAAGGGCAATTTTATCCAGTCCTACTGGGTCACCGTGAGGATTTTTTGGAGTTGTGAGGTTGGTTATTTGGGGACCTTATTTCTGTCATCTGGTAACTCAGGTAACTTTGCCCTACATGCCTCATTTACCCAGAACTTTTATTTGGTGGGACACAAGCCCCAAAGTGGGTTGTGGCAGATAAATTTATCTGGAAGGTAAATTTGTGTTAAAAAAATCTAAATCCAAAATTTATTTTATTCTAATAAATTTGTACAGAGGAGTTTGACTTAAGGAACTCTTTCTCCTCCTTCTGGGACCACTCAACAAACTATGACTCTGAGTAACTATAAACTAGTTGACTGTTGAAAGTATTGTGACCATTAGCTTCCTCTCTTGAACTTGTTTTACTTATTTCGTGATACGTATTACTAACCTGTCCTTTCCACATTATTTCAGATTCATCCTCTGCAGTCACCCTCATTGTGAGAATTGATTACAGCACATGGCTACAAAGGGATAAGCAAGTATTAATTCATGATAAAATCCAAACTAAACCCACTAGCACAAAGTCACGCCTGAATCCTAGCAAACTCAATCTTTACCCCATGGAGTGTCTCGTCTGCTTGAATCTAGGGCCTCAGATTTGCTGGCCAATGCTTATTCCACCGTGCCACGGGAGAGAAGTGTTCCATTTCATATGTTTTCTTGTGAATAAGCACGGGAACTCTCATGGTTCCATGGTTAAGCACTCAGCTGCTAACTAAAAGATCGTAAGTCAAAACCCATGCACATTCTAGGAGAAATATGTGGCAGATTACTGCTATAACAAGGCAGCCTTCGAAATAATATGGGAGTTCTTCTACCTTGTCTGTTGGAAATGAAGAGTTCGTCATTTTGATGGCAATGTATTTTTGGTTTTGTAGTGCATGGAGTGCCATTATATGGAATTAAAATTTGCTCTGTACTTTCACAAAATTCCTCTCTCTCATTCTGGATCTGTCTAAATCTATGTTCTATATTTTGTTATTCAAATTTTGATCAACTGCTATCTCCTCATTTAATTAATCTTTCATGTTTCCTTTTTTTCTTTCATGTTTTCTTCAACTTCTCTGAAATGTTATTTCTTAGGCAAAGAATCAAATTCTTAGCATAGACTCTGGTAATTTCCAGGGTGTATGAAGAGAAATACTGTAAAACATTGTTAGCAGAAGAATGTGTGACAATTATAGAAGACACTAAAGCCAATATAATATGCGCCATCATTCTGCAACCTGTTTTACCTGACAATTAAACACAGGTGAGAACTATTTTATGTAAAGTCTAAATTTTGCACTTCTGATGTAGAGAAATATTATGTTATTCTTATCTTTTTGGCATGCTTTTCAGCAATTTGAAAATGCTACCACTAAAATATGTGCTCCATGAAAAGATAAGACATCTTTTCTTCATTCTGTAACCTTTTGTCTTTGTACAATGTCTGGTCCATGGACATTTCACAATAAATGCTTCTTGAATAAATCTATCCATACAACTTTCTATCTAGCTAAGGAATTGTCTAAGAAAGCATATGTATAGATCTCAGAGTAGAATATTGATCAACAGGGATGACCACATATATCTAGAATAAATTTTAAAATTATATTCCTATGCTTGATAGTAGTCTATACCACTAGCTACAGAGATAGGACACCATAGTCTATTCTATCCAGAGATAACTGTTTATGTGGGAAAATGACAAAAAAAAACCAGTATGAATAGCTCTAGAGAATAACAAGGCTAGTGTGGGAGCCAGCCCACAACTGGATGGGTCCAAAGGGATGGTCATGTAATTGAAAGGAATAAATAAAAAGACAGATAAAATGTTTTGAGTGCTCATTTTTTCCATGAATCAAGATCTGAAAGGGAAAGGGCGGTGAGAGGAGAGAGAGAGAGAGAGAGAGAGAGAGAGAGAGAGAGAGAGAGAGAATGTATTCTTTCACCAACTTATAAAGTCTCAGGGTACACAAGTCCACCTAGCCACAGACATTCACATAAGTAACACGGTGGTCAGTGTCCTAATCTAGATGCCCCTGAGTTCATTGGGGGAGTAACTGAACCATAGTACTAGGGGAAGGTAAAAGGGAGTGAAATGTCCCCTGAATGGGAAGGACAACAGCAATGTGTCTGCTCCTAGGGCTGAAGTTGCTGACTATATAGTAATCAGCCACGTACTTGTAAGAGGTAGCATGATGGTAGCACTACAATGGAAAGATACAGTGAGGATTATTTTAATTAGGGGGATGTGAGTGGGACATTTCTCCAACTGACAAATGTGAAAGCCTCCCTCCAGCCGGAATCCTGGTCTCTCAGGCCTTTTAAATCATGAGCATAGAGAATTTGTCAACAGATACACCCTTTGCAGTCCTCATATTCCAACAGGTTAGAATATCCTACTTAGAAATGTGATTATATGATTGGAAGTGACCATAGATTTATCATGGCTATGAAACGGCAGAGACAGGAAACACTTATGCAAAGTTGAATTGTCTTACTTCAGAGCTCCAGAAAAAAAAATGCAATGGTTTCTGTTCACATATCTTGCTCAGGGGTAAAAATCCTTTGCCGGTGTAAATTGCCTTCCCATCTTCTTCATGCTGTTAACCTTATCTGCATATGACAACACTTGAAAAGCACATAAAATAAATAAATAAAAAATACTCAGGATTTTAAGTCTCAACATTGATTCTTATTTATTAGTGCAGGTCTGAGTGTCAGAGAAATTTTAAAGAAGTATCCATACATACTTTGAATGAACTGTCACAATTGAGAACTATGGTTCTGTTTCTTTCCCTGTATTCTACCACTTGTAGAAATAGGCACCAAAAACTTTGACAGGCGATCGCAAGTGAGTAATAGCTAGTATGTGAAGCCATGGCATTCTACTGCAAGAGCCTCTAAATCTGTAACTCACCCGGGGAATGATTTGAGACAACATACTAATGGTCTGTCTCCTCCATCAGCCTAGAAGCTCTTGGTGAAGACTGCAGCATACGCAAATATGCCAGACCCAGCAGTTACGTTTATTTTTATCCAATTTGAAAACTGACGAAGAGAAATGAGGAGAGAGAAGATGTAAGTTGTCCAAGAAAAAGTAAATGGAGGACAAAGGAGAAAGGGTCAACGTCCTATGACAGCTGATTCTATAATTACTTCCCAGAACTTCTATCTTCCAATTTTCTTTAACATTTCATCGGGCATGTCCTAGTCATATGGGCACCTCTACCTGGAAAGATGATCAATGTGGCCTAAGGTGACCCACATACACTACCATCTGACTCACCTTCCCTACTTATTTCATCTTAACTTCATTAATTCCTTGCTTCTAACATGCAATTGTTGCTATACACATGTGGAATTATAGCCTCTGTTAGGCTGACTAAGTGTTAGGCATCACTACATGGAAAAGATAACAAAGAGTCCTGCATAACAGTGCTTAAAAATACTCTACAAGTTTAGACTTAATAATTGAGTAGCTATGTTGATTTTGGTTAGCTCTGTTTTTGATAAATATTGCCCCATTGTATGTTCTCTCTCAGAATTGAGAAAGGAAGAAGGAAAGGAAAGGTTGACTTAAGAAAAATAAGTACTGTGATTATAGAGTCAAACTGCCTTAGTATCTAGGCAGCACTTAGTATTCCCTTATTAATGTGGAAAGAACTTTTGTTAGCATTCTTACTTTTTTTGTGTTATTAACTACCAGTACCACATAGATAATAGAAAAGCATCAGTTTGGAGATTAATGAAGTGGTTATTTCTTCCATTAAAAAAGAGCCATGGAATTCTTTCCCATGTGTGTTCATACATTCATTAATGTTGATTAAAAGAACTGAAGTTAATAAATTTTTCTATATTGTGCCAAAACAATATGCACTAGTTCTAAAAACCATTAAATATTCTTAGCAGATATTTGAATCCCCATTAGGAAAAGTAGTCTCCCACCTAATTACTTGTTATTAAGTCTTTCTTAGTGCATGAATGCATAAAACACAAACACATAGGAACAAGTAATTCTCTATTTTGTATACAAAGAATTAGAAGAACGATAAGGCTTGGCCAAAACAAAACAGTAAAATCAAGACTACACATGGGGGTATTCTGCATTTTTTTTTGTTTTCTACTGTCCCTAAATTAAATTCCATTTGTTGCACCTAGGAGAATATGTAAATGAGATTGCTTTGCTGTTTCAGTTGCATAATGAGAGTTAAGTGCAAACAAGTCTTGACTACTCAGCAATGGATCGCGATGACCACACTCACCCCACACATATGAACACACATGTATCCTCACACATGCGCATGCACACAGAGAACTATAATTTTTCCAGAAGTTTACTTCCTTTCTTCTATAGTGCAGGTGATTAAAATAATAGTTCATTTTAATGTACAACTACTCTGAAGGGTTTGAGATATTGATAGCAAAGTATAAAATTACTGTCTTATCTCATAAGAAATTATTGAAAGATTATATTTAGATAAGCATGTTTAAATTCCAATCCTTGGTTTACATTTGAATGCTGTTTTTGTTATTGGGTGTCACTGAGTTAGCTGTGACTCACAGTGACCCAATGTTTCTGTGTTACTGTTAGCTGAGTTTTGCTTTTCAAAGTAAGTATCTGTGGTTATTAAACCTTACCATTATATATGCAGCTGCTTATACAACCTTCTATATGAAGCCTGAAGCTTTGAGAATACATTATGCCCAATTACTGTAATTCTCTAGAAGATGTGCTAGCTAAAAATTAAAATGCTGCAAAAATAAAGGACAACATATATGCCACTAACTCTAGTACTTCTATATTATTCTAGACTCTAGTATTTTAATGATATCAGTCTACAAAGCAATAATGTGCTGACAGGACAATGATGCCCTCTTGAGAACATGATTATCTCCAGAGAGTGGTGGTAAGCTCAATTAAAAGTAGTCCTGTTCCTAGTTGATATAGTTAATTTTAGAAAGATTGTACTTCTGAAGGAGTAGACAAGTTAAGAGCAGTCTTGTGCAAGAGGCTTCTGAGATTATAGATTCTTACAGCAATATGAGAGGCAGGTCAGAGCACTGTGGCGCATTTTGCATTAAGGTCACTAGTGATATTAAAAATCCTTTTAGTGCTTGACTCACATTCGCTCCTCTCAGAGTCCAAATGAATCTGAAGCTCACTGGTAGAATTGAATGGAACATTTTTTCAGAGAGTAAGGCTTGAATCTGAGGAATAAGTAATTCAGATGAGTAGTCAGTTTTTTCTAGTGAAGGGTGAGATGACATCAGCTCTTTTCAGTTGCCCATCTTGGACTTAAATTAGGATATTATGATAGTGCTTATCATTTTTCTTGGTCCTTATCTCTCTTTTTTGGCTTACCCATTAGTTGTAGACTTTCATTATCCTATTTGGCATTGTTCATGTCATAACAGCTTCAAAGGGAGAAGGACTATATACAGATTGTGCACAGCTCTATAATAGTCGAGGGTGCCTGGCCTAGAAGTCATTGTGAGGACCCATCATAGGCATGGGAGGAGGAAGATGGAAGGCAGGTGCAGTTAACCAGAGAAGATATCAATGAAATAGCATGGAAAGTAGTCAGATAATGCAGAGGTGGGAAAGGCTCGGGATATAAATGACAAAGAATATATTTTTCAAGAATTACATTGTGCAGGAAGGTTTTTTTTTAAGGTGAGCACTGCTATTTTGCTTTATTTAAAAAAAATTAATTGAGACCTATATGCCCTGAAAGGTTTGCATAATTCCTTGGAGAATGTGGCAATGCCACAGAGGAAACATATTTCAGTGCATATATGAGAATGCACACCCACAGTCCCAGAGAAGACCCAGGATTTAGATTTGGGGTTGCACTCCTCTTGGATCAGGTGAGTCAGTTTGCTGTGGAATTGAAAATTAGAGGCTAAAAATATTCCCCCGAGGATTGTGGCCTCTTACTAGCCATTATATTACACACATACAAAATAAAATTAGGATTTTTCAGGAAAAATTTAAGTTGATTGTATCCTGTGCAACAGCAGACAGAATAATGAGAATCATCGTCCATACACAGGAAGGAAAATTAAAACACTTTCCATAGATGTATAAATGCCTTCAAGAACTTTCTATGTTATATTATATTGGAAATAATGTAACTGATCTTCCTCAATAGTCTTATTGGCATATAATTCACAAATCATATGATTAAATAATTCAATCACATCAAGAAGAGTTGTACAATTATTACTAAAGTTTTAGAATATTTTCTTCACTCTCATATTCATCATTATTAGTTCCTGATCAACACCCTACTTCCCCACTATACTTCCTAGCAACTGCTTTGTGAAGAATACTTTTTTTTAATTTCAAAAATATATCCAGTTGATCATTTCAATTCTTTAAAGGAAATCATAAACATTTAGGCACATATATTGCAAGGTTACCTATAGGAAGCCAATACTTCTCCTAAAGAGTGCTAAAATATAACTGTGAGAATTTTTAACCTTCATCTTTCAAGCACTAAAATTGAGAAACAATTTTTATTGATCAATATCTGATTATAAACACTTCTCTCTTTTTTGACTAGAGAAAGAAGAAAATGTATTTTGATATGGATGATAATTGTTTTTCTATTGTCTCAAAATCACTAAATATAAAATTAGGACACGAAAATGGTATTGAAAATGTTCTTCTTTTAGTTTCCACTTTACCAAAAACACATGTGTGATCTGTATTACAAAATGCTAATAGGCTTCCAGTTCATATATGCACAGGTTGATGTCAAATAAGATCTATTTCAACTTGGCCCTACAATCACTGAGATTTTTAAATTAGACTACACTCATGGGACCATATGTAACATGGGAGAGTTGTTTCTGTGAGTTCAGAGACTGTACATTTTCTGAGGAGTAGAAAGTCTCATCCCGATCCCACACACGGAGCGGCTGGGGCTGTCCTACTGCTGGCCTTGCCGTCAGGACCCAACTCAGAATGTCATTCTAAAAGAACTCTAGTCTCACGAGAGGTCCCCAAAATGCTTTTGAAAAGTCTAATGAAAGGAGTGGCTTCCAAAGGAACCCACTGGGCCAGTTAAACATCTGACAGAACCTCAGCTCTAAAGGATATGGCCACTATCTTGGGGGATTCCAAAGGAATAAGCTTCATAGACTTTTTTAAGACACCGGATGATCATGGGGGCTTTTGACACAATCTTAAGGAAACTGAAATTATATGAGGTGAGAAAAGAGGCACCCCCTATCAGAATATATTAGTTCATTCTTTGAGGTTAGTTAGGTCTTTCTATGAGAATATCGTTGGGAAACCTCACCCTAAACAACCTGTAATCCTGATCATGCCCTCTTTAGACGTCTTTTTGTTCCCCAGAAACTTTCCAGGAATATGATATTTCTTTCAAAGAATGCCCAAATTGCCATTTTAACTAAATCAGAATGGAAATTAGGTTGAGAAATGATAACTTCACATTTACACATTTTTCCTAATAAAAGACTTTTGACTTTGTAGCAATCCTTTATAGCATACCCTTTTATGTATACTATTCCAAATATAATACACTATCATTTACCGCATGTGCTAGAATGTACTGCATATCACTGATGGGATGCCATTGGAAATGTTTCAGCAAGGTAATGAAACACTGGAAGCACCCACTCCCCTATGCCAGGAAATGTGGAAGACAGTTACTTGACCAACAGACTGGAAGAGATTCACACTTATATATCTTCCAAAGTAAGGTCACTTAACAGAAAGCTAAAACTGTAGTACAGTATTATTGATATCACATACAAGTAATATTTTGCTGAAGTTCATTCAACAATGGTTGCAGCGGTTTGTTGACAGGAAGCTTTCAGAGCTTAAGGCCAGATTCACGAGGGGATATGGAAAAAGGGATATCATTGCTGATGTCAGATGAATCCTGAGCTGAAGTAAAAATTTTAGAAAAGTGTTTACTTGTATTTTATTGAATATGCAGAGCTATTTGAATGTGTAGACCATAATATATTATGAGACCATAATATAACCATGAGAAGAGAAGAAATTCCAAAACAGTTGATTGTGCTCCTGTGAAACTTCTCTATGAATCAGAGGCATCTGTGGGAAGTAAAAAAGGGAATCCTGCAAGGTTTAAAATCAGGAAATGTTTACATCAGAGTGTTTCCTCTCCCTGTATTTGTTCAGTCTCTATATTGGGCAAATAATCAGAAAAGCCGGGTTATATGAAGAAGAATGTGGCATAAAGCTTGGAAGAAGGCTTACTAACAGCCTACAATATGCATGTGGCACAACCTTGCTTGCCCAAAATGAGGAGGACTGGAAGCACTTGTTAATGAAATCAGGGATTTCATTTGGATTACAAATCAACATCCAGAAAACTAAAATCCTGCAACAAGAGGTAACATGCTAAATGGAGAAAAGGTTGAACTTGTCAAGAATTTTGTCTTCCTTGGACTCAACCACAATCAATCCTTATGAAAACAGCAGGCAAGAGATCTAAAGGGTTTGCCTTAGGTCGATCTGCTGCACAAGGTCTCTTCAGGGTAAGGAAAAGCAAGGAGGGGACTTTGCGGACTGAGATGTGCCTGACGCAAGCCATAGTATCTTCAATTGTTTCAAATGCATGTGAACGCGGAGATTGAATAAGAGAGCCTGAAGAAGAACAGATGCTCTTTATTTGGGCAGCTGGATAAGAATAATGAAACTACCAGGGACTGCTGAAGGGCCACCAAATCTGTCTGAGAAGTGTAGCCAGAGTGCTCTTTAGAGACAAGGACAAAAGGACTCCATCTTCGGACACACTTAGGGCATAGTGTCAGGAAAGGCCAGCCCCTAGGGAAGGACATCACACTCTGTAAAGTGTAGGGGAGGAAATGAAGGAGCAGTACCTCAAGGAGAAGGATTGACACCCGGATTGCAACCGTGGGCTCAAGCACAGCGACACTTGTGAGGACAATGCACGACCAGACCAGAGTTTCATCCTGTTGGGTACAGGGTCACTACAGTGTGGAACTGACTCCATGGTATCTGAGGGCACCAAGTTCATGTCCAAAAGGATAGATGGACATACACACACGGTAATTACATACAGTACATATTTGCATGGGTTATTTATCATATTCTGTTTCTGAAATATGTTTAAGATGGAGGCCCTTGACTGAGCCCCAGTGGCTTAGTGGGAGGCATGAGTGCGGGACTGCGGCCCCCTGGCTTGGTGCTTCAAATCCAGCAGCAGCTCTCCAGGAGCAAGGCTGGGCCTCCCACTTCCACCAGAGGGCAGTGATGCAAAAAAAAAAAAAAAGATGGAGGCCCTCAATGAATGCATAGAAATACACTACAAAATTATTCCATGTTCTACTAATCCATCATCAGTATGAGATTTAAGAGATAAGTTAGGCTCTTGCATGTTTGTGGAGGACTAAGCCGTTTTTTGGCAATAACAAACTGATCACCTCCCTTTTAGGTACACATTGCCATTTCTGCCCAAAAGAAAATTAGATAAATTTCCATCGTTCAGACCCTCTTTTTTTTTCTTCAGAAAAACTATTACTATTATAAAGCATCTGAGATTAAGGTTTATCTACCTTACTCTTTACAAACTTTTTAAATGGTGGTGCTGCCACTTTTCTTTCATTTGTCTGTTTGATCTTTTCCCTTTGCTCCTTCTTTCCCCTTTCTTCTACACTTTCATACATTGCTACCTAACATGCACTAAAACTATGCTAAGTATAAGGAATGAAGAAAGTTGAAACATTATCTTAGAATATAAAGAGCTCTTGGTCTGTTCAAGATAATAGAAATACAGATTGATAGTTATTGGCAGGAAAAATTAAAAGAGACCTGTGGGAATACTAAAAAGAGTACCCTACCCTTCCTACTTAGACCTCTAATGATGCTTGGTTGAAAATATACATGATTTATGAAGATACATGATTTATGATTTATGAGGGATAAGTATCATATAGCTAGACCAAAAAATGAATGGACTGTTCTTCAAGCAAGACAGAACATATTAGATCAGAGAAATTAAAATTTTTTGTTGTGGCATAAAAGCGTTTCCATTTTACAATTTTCACCCACTTTGCCTAGCGAGGATGAAACTTTTCTACTGAGAATACCACTATGGAAGCAATCTGTGTTTTTCTGTTGATTGGAATCTACCCATTATTATAAACTTTATTAAAAAACTTCTTGATCTACCCAAATGTGGATTTACTATAATTTACCTTCTTATTTAGAATGTTCAGATGTACAAAAAGCTTCTTGGTTGTTTTCACGAATCATGCTTCATATCATTTTTCTCAAGCTCTGTTATTAATCTCATGAAAAAAACTAAAATGAAAAGATATAACTACATCTAAATGATTATTTAGGAGAGAGGATGGCATTAAATATAATGGCCCCTTAGTTTGGAAGCTATTACATATCTCATTGAGTTTCATTTCATCCTAGATTTCTACTTTTTACCAATCATACCTTGACACACTCCATTACATCCTCTCAACTCTCAGTTTATTACAATGTAGTGGCTTGCACGATGCTGGGATACATCTCCTTCATTGTAAAAGCACCATTTTAAAATCTAGTCTGAACTACAATGCGAAATGTGACAAAGTAATTCCTACACTCCTGTAAGAGAGATCAGTTAATATACAATTGTTGAAATAAACAACAGCTACTAATGTCAAAAATAAAGAAACTGACCATTTTTAACAAGGTCTGCACTCCATAAAGGATCGAATATGAAATCAAGATGAATTAATAGTAGTTAGTGATTGGAAAGTGACAGTTTAAAACTAAAAAGGGTTGGTAATTGGAAGATGCATTAGATTTGGGTAATAGAATATCATCTGGATGATAGGGATGACAATGGACAGACATCACATGATATAATTTTATATGACTAACGATCTATTCAATGGAATAAACAGTTTAATAGGATTTCAACAACATAGGCAGTGGCTATTCAATTGCTTAATGTAAAATGGGAAACACAGACTTCAAATTAACTGCATCACTGAAAAAGCTCAATATCATCAGTCAGAAGGAGACCAAAGGCCAACTGTGACAATCCATCAATGATTCATTTGTAGATTCAAGTAAAATCTGTAAAGAATTAAGACAAAGCCAAGAGAGTTAGTCTATGAGTTTGAGAATAGCCTATCTGATGTTAAAGATCATTTCAAGAAGAGATTTGATATCATGGCTCTAATGATTAGTGGTCAGATAAATTATGGGAGACATCAGAATATCATACATGAAAAAGGAAAGGTTGTTAAAATACAAAAGATAAATAAACATGACAATGAATGTCAGAGAAAGAGTTGAAACTTACTTTCCAGTGTAGCATAGCTAAAGTGAATAAAAGGAATATGGAAGAGCTGAATAAAAGATATCAAAGAGTGACTGAAAAAGATAACATTTTCTAACTAAATAAGTAAAAGCATGAAGCTAGAAAAACAAAGGGGAAGAAGATGCTCAGTATATCTGAAGCTGAAGAAATTAAAGAAGAAATTCAGGCCTCAACATACAATATTGAATAATTCTAAGAGAAAAATATTAGGCAATGCAAAAAGCATCAAAAGATGTTGAACGGAAGACACAAACACGGCAGCAGCAGAATTATCCAATGTTCCACCATTTTAGGAGTTAGTGTACATCATGAAACCCAAGGTGTTGGAGAAAACAAGACTCTAAGAATGATGAAATACAAATTGAGATATTTTAATAAACAGAGGCAACCCTAAAAGTGATCATTTGCCTATGCCTAAATATTTGTAAGATAATTAATTACCTACTAATCAATTGGACAAGATCCATATTTTTGCCCAATCCAAAGAATATGTGATATAACAGAATGTGAAAATTATCCAAACATTATTATTCATATTATATAGTATTTTTTGCAAGAGATAAGTAAGACCAATGACTGCATTTCATTGACAGAGAACTGCCAGAAATTCAATCCAGTTTAGGAAAATGTTGTGCACTAAGAGATCTCATTGTTGCTATCATATGGACCTTGGTTCAAAGCAGAAAATACCCAAATGATATTTGCCTAGGTATTATCGACTTCAGTGTATTATAACAAATTATGGATGTAATTTAAAATAATGAGGACTTTGGAGCACATAATTGTGCAAGTACAGAATATCTATATAGACCATGTGACAATCATTCAAATAGAACTAAGAGACGCTGCATGTTTTCAATTAGGAAAGGTATGTGTGTTGGAGTTGCATCATGTCACCATAGTTAGCAATATGTATATTGAGTAAATATCTTGAGAAAATAACCTGTTTATAGAAGAATGTGGCATTCGGACTGGAGAAAGGCTCAAGGACTGTGTGAAAAAAAAACCAGAAGACACATCTGCTGGCTGAAAGTGTTGAGCACTTGAAACACTTAATGATGAAGATACAAGCTACACTCTTCAATATGGGATACTCTTAAATGGACAACACAAAACAAAATTCTTAATGACTGTGCCCATAAGGAACATTACTACAAGAAGAGAAAAGATAAAATTTATAAGGATTTCATTTTAGTTGGATCTGCAAAATTGTCCAGAAGACTGAGGTATATCTGACACAAGGTATAGTATTTCAATTACCTCATATACATATGAAACCTGAATAATCAGTATAAAGACTATGGAAGAATTGGTGACTTGGAATTAAATAAACCATAGAGTTCCTGAAAATTTAACATCATCTTGGCAGAAGCAAAGTCAGAAGTGAATAGAGAATGATTTTGTTTCATACTGAGACATGTTATTAGGAAGGACTAGTTCCTACAGAAAGATAACATGCTTGACAGAGGATCCGTGAAAATGAGAAACGCCGTCAAGGATAGATTGATAATAGTAACTTCAATAAAAGTGCAATCATAATAGCAATAGTGATAGTTCAGGAATGAGCAGTGTATTATTTTGTTGTATCTTTGCTCACTATGATTTATAGTCAACTTAATGGCACTAAATAACTACAACATAAGTTATTATTTATATAGGAATATGTTATGAAACATATTTGTACTGTAGACAAAGTCTCATAGAAACCTTCAGCTTTTCTTATTTTTCTTTAAATGCCTAGCATCTGACTGAATCAATCATATTGCTATAGAAACCTCCATAATTTCATAATTTCATAAATTCAGGAACCTCAATTTATGATGAAAATATGTATGCAAAATATTGCATTATCATTCAATGATATCATTAACTAGAAACAGAGTGAAAGAAAGTTACAAGAAACTCTACTAGGTCTTCAAAATCAACAGTGTGCCAGAAAAATAAATGATGGTCCATGGATTTGAAATTTTTGAGAAATAGAGCTATTTCTGTAGACAAATTATTTTCTTCTGTTTTAGACATTTTCTTGAAAAATGCACTGAACTATGCATATCTCTTATCTAAAATATACATTGATTTATAGTTCCTTAATACAGAGAACTTGAATTGAAACCCTTAATCACATTATCATATAGTCAGTTGTCTCTGAACTCAGGAAGGAATACCTTATCTGAGAGTTTCATAGTGCCAGTTATCAATTTGAATCAGACAGTACTGTGCACTAAAAGCAGAAACAAATCTGACATAAACAGAAGCACAAAGTTATCCACAATGCCATAGGGAGTTTATAATAATATTTCATTTGAATTTGAAAGGGTTAAAATTTAGAAGCTATTTACATGCATTTGGAGTGTGATTTGGATTAGTTGGCTATATGTTTAGTAAGTTCTGACCATTTAAAATCTCATCAGCCTTTATTATTTTGATAGAAATATCACACACAATCAAGTATGTCACTTTGAGGACAAAGTTACACCTGATGAAAGCTATGGTATATTCAATTGGCCCATTGCCTGGGAAACCTACATAGTGAATAGAAAGACTGAAGGAGAATTGTTGCTTTTGAATATTTGAAGCGCCATAAACTACTACAAGAAAAATATAACAAATCTATTTGGAGAATGTGCACTCAGAATGCTCTGCAGAAGAAAAATAGAGTGGTTTTGACTCAAGTTCTTTGAACAGGTTATCAGGAAAAGCTCAGTCTCTGGGAAAGGAAAACGTGTTAGTTAAAGTATACAACACCACCACTCCAAAAAGAAAGAAATCAAAAACACATTCGAGTCAATTCAGACTTAGATAACTTATAAGCTGATTGCTATAACTTCCTCCCATGGATTGACTATTAAGTTTGTTGTCGTATTTAGGGTCACTATGATCAGAGTTGATTCTCTGACACCTAACAACAGAACAGCTCACATAATGCTCAATAAAAATAGTTGTAAATAGTCTAATATAGCAATAACAGTAGGTATTTGGAGCTATACACATCTAGATTTAAAATGAACTCCCACATCTTGGCTGTATGACATTAGGCATGTTATGTTTATTGAATATGCCCACTTTCTCACCAGTAAAGAAATGTATGATATTAGAATTATATGATATATATGATATTTAAGTAAGTTAGTGTTTACATTATATAATATAATGACAATGTTTTATAAAGTAGAACAGAGATATTACCAAAAATGATCTCCTCAAGTTGGAAGGCATTCAAAATATGACTGAGCAAAACTGTCATCTGAAAGTAGAGTTATCCATGATGCCTTCAATGAAATAAAGTCTGTAAGAGCAAATCTCTTGGTGACTTTCATTTGCTTATGGGACTCAACTGAAAATGAAGAGATAGTTGTAAAAATCTAATAGTAATCAACTTGGAATGTGTGAAGTATGAATATAGGGAAATTGGAACTCATAGAAATGAAATGTACTACATGAAGATCAATTGATGCAATGAAATTATTTTGGTTATTTTTAATTAGACTACCTGTGATTTGCTAAACTGAGGAAGGTACAATCAAGAGGAATGGTGTTCCATTTATCACCCAAAAGGCATTTCCAGATCTATCTAGAAGCACAGTGCTGTCTGTATGTTTTAGGCTGATTCTTATTTGAATAGAAGAAAACCCAAATCAATAAAACTCTTATCAAAGTTTATGCACAAAACACTAACTCTAACAATGAATAAATTGCAGAATTCTACCAATGTCTTCATTCAAAAGTTAATCAAACATTCAATCAAGATGAATCAGCAATTTTTGGCTCTTGGAATGCAACAGTTGGACACAAAGAGTAACACTAATGAGAAGATAGTATGATACAATTTTGCAAGATCATCAACTTTCTCCTAGCAAATACGTTCTTGAAAAACACAAAACACACATGGATTTTTCCAGATGGAATATACAGAAATCAAATTGATGACATATGTGGGAAGAGATAATTGTGTTGCTCAATATTAGCAGGTAAAACCAGATTAGAGGCTGACTGTGATAGATTCAGGTTGAAGTTGAAGAAAATTAAACTAGTCCACAAGAGCAAAAATAAAACCTTGAGTATATTGCAGCTCAATTTCTAGAACATCTCAAGAGCTTATTTGACACATTGAACACTAATGACAAGAAGACCTGATGAGTTGTGGAAGGACATCAAGACTACCATTCAAGAAGAAAACAAAAGGTTATTAAAAAGAAAGGAAAGATAGAAAAGGTCAAGTGCCTATCAGAGGAGACTGAACCTTGATAATAATTATAAAGTAGTTAAGATAAATGAAAAGATTCAAAAATGGAAGAAAACAGAAAATTTCAAAGGGCAGCTCAAGAAGATAAAGTAAGATATAATGAAATATGCAAATGTCTAGAGTTAGACAAATATAAAGGATGAAGAGTCTCAGCATAGCTTATTCTGAAGGAACTGAAAAAAAATTTCAAGCGTCAAGTGGCATATTGCATGATGCTGTTGGTCAAATTTTATGATGCAGGAAACATACAAAGAATATGGAAAAATGCATAAAATTTACTTATGTACCAAAAATAAGTGGCTTATCTTCAATATTTTAAGAAGTTGCATATAAGTAAAAACCAATGGTCTTAAAAGAAGATGTCCATGCTACAATGAAAATATCAGCCAAAAAAGTGGGAAGCACAACAATCTAATAGTGTACCAACTGAACTGGTATAATAAATTGATGAAGCACTGAAGGCATTCACTTGTCTATGCTTGAAAATTGGAAAACAACCACTCAGGTAGTAAACTGGAAGACATTCCAAAGAAAGGTGAGCAAACAGAATGCTCAGATATTAGAGCTATATCGTTAATATTATGTTCAGGTAAACTTTAGCTGAAGATGATGATCCAATAACTGTTGCTCAGTAGCATATTAAAGGGAGCTGAGTTCACATCAGATCAAGAAGAGGACTTGGAACAAGGAATAGCATTGGCGATGCCATATGGATCTTAACTGATGTAAGGCATGAATAACAGATATATATTTGCTTATTTTAATTGGCCATGCTAAGACATTCAACTGTGTGGACAAATTATTGATAACTTGAGAAGAATGGGAATTCTAGAACACTTTATTGGACTCATGTGGAACTTTTACCTGGATTAGAAACAGTTGTGCTAAGAGGAAATGGAGCTGCAGCATAGTTTAAAACCAGGAATGGTTTGCATCAGCATTGTAATCTCACCATATTTATTCAATATAGGTACTTAACAAATCATCAGATAAGTTGTTTTACATGAAGAAAAATATTGTATCAGTATTGGAGAAATGTTTATTAACAATCTGTGATGTGCATATGACACCACCTTGGTTTGCTGAAATTGAGGGGGAGTTGAAGTATTTGCTGATGAAAATTGAGAATTGCAGTCTTCATGATGGATTGTGACTCAATGTCAAGAAGACCAACCCCCATACTACTTTACCAAGAGTTAACATCATGATAAAGGAGAAAATCTGGAGTTTTCAAGATTTTTGTCTGGCCTGACATCACAATTAATGTTCATGAAAGCAGGAGTCAAGAAATCAAATGAGTAAAATGCACCAGATAAGTCACATTGACTCAAGCTTCTGAGAACATCCTGCGGAACTAGGTCAAAAGTGCCATAAAACACCGGGGCATTCAATCCTGGATCTACATGTTCCAAAGGCTGCACTAGTGAGATGTGATTTGAGTACTCCACTTGGTTAACTGGTCTCTACCTCAAACATACTTGTTACCTGAGGATTACGACAGAAAATTCAGTGTTTGAAAAATCAGAAGACAGCTATACCAAGGTTATTGAACTGTCAATAGGAATATAGACATTGTTTTGCTACATCAATGCCCTATATGTTGTATTAAGATATATATATATATATATATATTATTCCATTGTAAGATTTATATTATTCCATCAAACCTGTGGCTTGCATTTTCTCTGACAACCAACTTCCATTGTTGGTACAAATTGAGTCCAGATATGAAAGGATTGATTCTGTTCAAAGGTATATTTCAGTAATTGTGATATGGAATAAGCTTATATTTGACCGAAATCCTTCTATCAACAGGACTTTAAAAAAAATTAGTGCCAGAGCTTAATCAGTGACAGTATTAACAGAGCATCTTTATGTGCCAGGGAGATGATCAATCAGACTCTACCATTAGTTAACAAAAAAGTTTCTGAAGGGAACCAAAAGCTGATAAAAAAAATGAGGAAAAACCAAACCAAACCAAAAAGCAATGGATCCAAAATGGATTTAGAGCTTAAATCTTTGCTCCAAATTAAGAACAACTAGGTTTTCATGATGGTCTTGCTTGATATTCACCTTCAGGAAAGGAACACAGAAATTATGGTTACTGTATAGTAGAGTATGGTGAAGAAATTAGATAACTTATCAGTTGTCAGATAAAATAATGTCTGCTATCTTATTTATTTTACTGTGAGCTTACAGTTATCATAATATTTCATAGGTCAGTCACATCAAGCAGTATTGTATACTTGTTACCACAGTTTCAAAATAGTCTCCTTCTTCTTGACCCCTTCTTGATATCCACTCCCCTTTATTCCTTTCCTCCCCCTACTTAACCCTTATTATTGTTAGTTATATGTATATTTGCCATATCTTGCAATAATAATTGTAGAAGAATATATCCATTCACCTACAATTTTTTTATTCACTTCCTTCAAGCGAGATTATATGTCATTATTGTTATCGACTTCCCCTCCTACCCCTTCCACTACTCCCTTCTCAAACCTTCCTGGGAGATTAACTTTTTCCTGGGAGATTACAAATGTTGGCTTTCATATATCAATCTTAACTTTACTCATGAACATTTGCAAGTCTAACAAGGTTAATGAGGTAGAACTCTAGCCATACGAGTATGGGGAGTAAACATTAAAGAAGTAAGGAGAGTTATGTGTTCCATCAGTGCTATTCTGAACCCTGAATATAGCCTCCCTTCCACTTGATCCTTCCGTAAGGGACTATCAAATTGCCTTATAGGTGGGTTTGGGGTCTCTGCTACATCCACATTTCTTCACATTGATTTGGTTGCTTATTCTTGACCTTCTGATATCATTCCCATAATACTTCTTGATCACACAGGCTGGTGTGCTTCTTCTATGTGGATTTTGTTGATTCCCCGCCAGATGGCTCCTTGTTTAACTTCAAGTTTTTAAGACCCCAGATACTGTATGTTTTAATAGCCTGACACCATCAGCTTTCTCTCCACATTTGCTTATGCACCCATTTCATCTTCAGCAATCATGTAGGCAGGATGAGGATCCTACAATGTCACATTATTAGAACAAACCATTCTTGCACTGATTTAAGATTTGAGCAGAGGCCCAAAGTCCATCTTCTCTTTGTTGTATTTATATATATATACATATATATACACACATATATAAACAAATACACCTAAATTTATATATTTAAATATTTACATATATGCGTATCTATATATACCTATAAATGTATTTTTTCTGTACTTTTCTTTCTTCTTTCTTTTTTTGCTTTCCTATGCCCCACTATCATGTCTACCCATCATGCAAAACTCCATAATTTCTTTCAGCTATATTGCAATTGATCCAACATGACTAGAAGCATTACATCTTACTCATTCTATTTTAGATCCCTTACTAATCCCCTGCCCCTGTATTAAAAGGCTCCCGCTCACCTTACCCTATATCCTCCCCACCCATGCTCCCCTGAACCATTGGCCTGCTGCTGTCTCCTTGGGATTGCTTACTCTGCCTATCTTTTATGTATAGATAATAAAAAAAGAAAAAGAAGAAAAAAGAGAAGGACCATACAAGTAGGACCAAGTCTAACTAGCTTCCTGACCCAGAATAGATGACCATCTCTATCTTAAATGGCAAGCAAGGCCTATTAAAATCCATCAATGCAAACCCCTTGTCTTTCACAATCCCATATTCCGCTTACCTCACAGAACACATTACCTTTTAGTCCTCAGTATTTGTGTCTGAGAGGTTTGCATCATAAAATTCCCCATTGTGCATCCCTGTGGTCAGGGATGGAGTGATCTAGAATTCCAGCCCTTACACCTTTAGACTTTCCCTGTGGCCCCCTTGTGAGTAAATTTACCCAGTTCAGATGAGGTGCCAAGTGCTACCCCTGAGTCAGTACTCTATGGGACTGTAGACTTCATGGCTTCCTCCCATCCCTGGTCTATTAGGCTATCTTCGTGGTTTGCCCCCATGTGGGCAGGCAGCCTGGTTGCTTACTTTCCCTGAACAGTATCTATAGACCCTTAAGCAATGTCATCTAGGTAAAGGACATACTGTTTCCAGCTGAGGCCGACCCTGCAGTGATCTCTGGGAATGAGTTGCTCTGAGAAGACAGGTTGCTCTCAAGTTTTGGCACACTGGAATGAGGTCTACTCTTGAGCTCCCTTTCCTCTGGAGATATAAATAATACCCTGCCCTTGAGTAGATTAGTGCCCTGGTCCCCCATTTCTGTCACCCCCTCCCACCTCCCCTCTGTGGAACATAAAGACATTTAAACAAGCAGCCATCTAAATGATATGTCAATGAGATCCACATAGAACACATACACCAACATCAGTGATTGAAGGATTATGAACTATAAAATATGAAGTAAAAGGAGGGAATAGTATCAGAGCTTAAATTGTGAGATTCTGGTTTGCAAAAAGCTATTAATTACAGTGG
This sequence comes from Nesogale talazaci, assembly GCA_004026705.1. NCBI lineage: Eukaryota > Metazoa > Chordata > Mammalia > Afrosoricida > Tenrecidae > Nesogale > Nesogale talazaci. The sequence goes on along the minus strand of PVJH01018405.1, from coordinate 17,582 downwards.
GGTCACAAGATCATTTGCATGATATACATAGGAAATAGGCCTCTTGTGACTTCCTTCTGTCCATAAAAGAGGAGTGGGTTGAAACTGGTTACCAAACAGAATTAATTTGAGAGATGACAAAATGATAAGCCTGACATGAATGGTTAAAATCTTTTCATTTATCCCTCCTCTGTTGTACATTGTGCCTGATGTGTTTTTCAACATTTTCTATATTTTTGTCTCTGTGTGTGTTGTTTGTTCATATTGTTCATATTGGGGTTTATCTCAGATATTGGGAGTGACCCTTTTGTATTTTTGCTATGCTTTTCAGTGTTTGAAACCCAGGATTGATGACTGCAAATACAATAAAGGTTTCTGGGGAAGGGGGCTATAGTGCTGTGTATGGGGTGTATAAAAGGGAGCGCTATATATTGTGAAGTTCGAGAAGGAAGATGATGTTTTGAGTATGATTGTGGTAGCGGTTGCACAGTACTTCTTGTTGCAATTAAAATGGAATTATAAGATATGTGTATTAGCTACTATGGTTTAGAAACAAAAAGTACATGTGATAAAAAGAAGAAGAAGAAATTAAATGATGCCTTGCATTGGGTAAATCTGCTGCACAAGACTTCTTGGACACAATAAGAATCAGAGATCATCTTCCGGACTGATGTGCATCTCACCCAAACCATGGCATTTACAATAGCCCCATTTGCATGTGGAACTTGGGTATTGAATAAGGAAGACTGAAGAAGATGTGATTCACTTGAATCATGTGCTAATAAAAAATCCTGAAAGTGTCTTAGACTACCTGAAGAACAACCAAATCAGTTTTGGAAAATGTCCTACCAGAATGCTTCTTAGAGACAAGCAGGGCAAACATTTATCTTACAGACTTTGGCCTTGCTTTCAGAAGAGACCCATCACTGGAGAAGTAATCATGCTTGGAAAAATGGAGATGCAATGTAAAAGAGGAAAGCCCTCAAAGGGGTGGACTGGAACAGAGACTGCACCAATGGGCTCAAACATAAGAACAAGAGCAGGCAGTGTTTTGTTTTGATGCACATGGTGTTCCTATGAATAAGAACCATTTTGATGGCACCTAACAAGATGAGCAGTACTCTTTTGAAGAAGTTCCAATAGTCTTTGTCATTCATAACATTTTAGCTATTCAGGTGTTTGGAAACCACCCTAGAGATTGCACTTTTTTTCAATGTACTTAGTTTGATTGGCTAATACGTCCAGGATTTTCATTTCCCTATAGCAAGGAATGCTACGAAAGTGTGTTGAAGGGTTAATTCCTAGTATTTATGAATATGAACTCGTTTGGAAATAGGGTCTTTGGGGATGCTATCAGTTAACATTAGGTCAGATTTGAGAGGAGTAGATAATAATTCAATTTAATAAATATTCATATATATAAAAGGGAAGATATACAGACCGAGGAGAGAGGAAAGATCACATCTATAATTCAAGGACACCCTTAAGGCTACAAGTAGTTCTGAGAATCAAGAATATTCCTTAGATATTGTGAAAAGAATAAGGCCACACTAAAATCCTAAGCTCACACTGCTAATCGCTAGACAATGAGAAAATATATTTGAGATTATAAGCATTGAAATTTCTGGTACTTTATTAGGGATGTCCTAAAACTAATCCATAAGGGGAAACAAAAATTTAAACCTAGATATAGAGAAAGGTGAGACATAATCTTTTCATGCAATCAAGTACATAAACATTTACATATGCTATTTATGCTTCTCCTATTTCTGCTTCCTAGAATTTAACAATATGTACTTTAATTTTGATTTTTTTTTCTTCTTTTAACCATGATTTTCTACTTCTCTTGAGAAAAATTCAATATCGTTTATGTCTTTTGAGGCTTCCTGCCTATCTAACTCTGGGTATGTTTTTATTACACATCATTCTTGAAGTCGTTATATTAGTTTGGATAGCATCAAAACAGCTTGTGCTATCAGTTTGGACTAGTTTAATAGCCACACAGTAGATTAGCTTTCCAAACTATACTCAATTTTTATTACAATTTAATATATCTTTTTGAAACTATTGAGTCTAAAACTTTCTCTGGAGTTCACAGGCAGATAAGGCCTTTTGGGGTGTCACAAATTTGAGGATGCAACTTAGGCCTTGGCAGCATGAACCACAAATGACAAAGGCAAGTGCTTACTTTCACGACAACCTTGAAATGGTCCTGGGGGGACTGCGGAAGAATATTTTTAGTAATATGGTTCAACAAGTACACCAAAATTGTTATTTTATGTGGTTTATAATCACTCTTTCTGAGACCAGTGGTTAAAGTGTCATTTGAGTTATAAAGCAATTTTTTTATTAAGATAATGTGAGAGAATGACACAGAACAGAGATTCTGACTCTGAAATCATACTAAACATCTTGAGAAAAACAAAACGAAACTTTGCTGAAGACCTTTAAGAAGTTTAGGATACAAGAATGAGTTATTATTTTTTAAAAATTGTCACTAACAAGTGCTGTTTACTGATATAACTTGATCAACAATAAGCAAAGTAGGGAAATCCTTTACAAAGCCACTACTTAATTCATCTGACATTTTATTCTATTGTACTTACTCATTTGTCTTTTTTTACTGTCACTCATTAGTTAAAAAGATCACAAAGTCCTAATGAATTTATTGAGTCAAGATACGTATTTTTAACAGTATAATATTTCTGAAATCATGACAAATTTTAGAATCATATTTGGAAAGTTACTTATAGCTGTATTCATTAAGGTTGTGCATTTTGGGTTGAGTTGCAAATTAAAAAGACCTTTAAGAGGATTGTCTTGTTTTGGATATTGAAAGAAAAAGTCCTTGAGTAATCCAAAATATGTGAAATTGGAGTGTCAGGGCATGGGCCCAATATTGGTCATTGGAAGGATAACTTCAGTTTCATATTTTCAAGATAAAAAATTATGAACCCTTCAAAATGGCATATTTATTAGCAAGTGGATCTGTGCTACATTATAAAATGTGCATAACTAATTCCAATTAGTGCGACTGACTTCAGCAAAAAAAGAAAGAAATACTTTACAGCTGAAAATAATGTCAAAGTATCAAGATTTTGTCTTGACCAATTTATGTGCCATTCTGTACTCTTTACAGCACTTCTTTCATCATCATTTCATAATGTTACCAAAGAGACTAAATGTTGTGATAGATGTCATCATATACGCTATATAAAATATAGACTATGTTTTATTTGATTATATATACTATATACTGTCATATATTCCATTATGTATGAACACATATATTCCATATATATATAATATAAATATTTTATTGTCTGTATAGAATGTATCTACATAAAATGTAGTCTTATAGCCTATGCAGTATATATAAAATTTACTCTTATAATTGTCTCTACAAAATATAGTCATAATTTATAGTCTATATAAACTATATGAAATGTGAGGTGTCGTTGTACTATGTGTTCATAAAAAATTAAAGATACTACTAATTTTCTCTTTATTTGTTGTTTTAATATTTTCCTACTGGGTGTTTTATATAATATTTACAGAAAAGTACAAAACATGTGTCTGTCTCTTTTGGAAGATCCAATGTATGTCCATTCCTTGTCATCTATATAACCTTACCATAGGGAGTCTGTTTAGAATAATTCAGCTAGTCATTAATTAACTTGTTCTTATAAATTTTATTGTGACATTACTGAAAATACAGCAAAACCCATGGATACGCCACAATCTCCATATACAATTTAGTGATATTGATTATGTTCTTTGAGTTGTACAACCATCTCACCATTATCTTCTAAGTTTTTCATCCCCATTCACTGAAAATCACTATTCCAAAGATTCCTATACAATCTTTTCTTGATAATTAATTTCTACGAAATTGGAAATTTAAAATTCTTTTAAAAGGACATGCAAAGAATCATTATCTCCATGGCTTGTATTTGGTGGGGGTCTCCCCTTGCTTGCCAGTCTTGTATCCAGGAGCAATAGATCTGCCTCCCTTAACTCTTGGGTGTATCAACTTCTGATTGTTCTACATGAATTCTTCATTGTAAATCCACTAGACCATACATAATTTTTTTCTAGCATCCATTCATGACCCTTCATAGGGCCTTCTCACATCAAAAGTGATATAGACATGCAAAAGTCTGTCCCCTGCCTCAAATTGAATACCACCAACAATCTCCCAGGTCCAGAGTTCCTATTAGAATTTATGCTGAGACTTCTCTTTCTGTTCACTTCTCCTTTCCTCACTCTTTAAATGGGCATCTCCCAAGAGCACATCCAATAAACACACTCGCCATCTCATAATCTACTTCTAAAAAACACCATACAAGGCAGTATCTTAATATCTTAATTCTCAGTATGGAAAGAACACTGCTTATGGAGCTTTGTACAGTAATTCATCTCTAAAAAGTGTCGATAATTTTTTATTTGTAATAGAAACCACATTTCCCTGACAAGTTAATTAAAGTAAGAGAACTGAAATATGATATTAGTTAAGAAAGCTCGTCTGTGAGTAAAACGAAACAAAAGCAAAATATATTAAGATTCTAACATTATCGTTGTTCATTTTGTTATGAAAGAGTAGGTATAAGCTGTTTGGTGGCTACACAGTGTTCTCTTCTTAGTGTACCTCTTCCCCCCACCCCCCAAGGGCACTGTCATTACATATATGCCAGGGACAGCAAATTAAGAAAAAGGGGAGAGGAGGGTGCTTTCTTGAAACCGCAACCTGAAAATGACCCACATCACTTTAATTCACGTAGCATAAAACTGCATTCAGTTACCTATCTGCAATGAAAACTGAGAACTGTCTCGATGGAGCCAGGAAGAATGAATTTTCAATTCAAGCTAGCAGTTTCTCCCATACACACCTCGTTTTCTCAGACTTAGAACACGCAGACCACCACGAAAGAAGACCCTTCCAGCTAGTTCATATTGACCTATTCTTCCTCAAAGGCAAAGTTCCTAGGTAGCATCATTGGTTTGCACTCAACTACTAACAAAGATTGGTGGTTTGGCTGAGTCCTGGTGACATAGTGCTTGTGCGTTGGACTGCGGCCCACTGGGATGAAGGTTCAATTTCAGCAGTGGCGCCACAGGAGCAAAGGCTGGGCCTCCTACTCCCACTACCATAAGACAGTGATGCCCAGAAAACAAACAAACAAACAAAAAAGATTGGTGGTTCAAACTCACCTGGCAGTGCCAGAAGAAACTCTGGGCAATCTGCTTCTGGAAGGCAACAGCTGAGAGTAATGCATGGAGCTATTCTACTGCAGAACCCAGGAGCTCTACAGCGAGTTAGAATCCATTTGATCTGAATTAGCATAAATCTCATGGTGGCTTTGGAAATCAAGAAAATGCATCTTCATTTAGATTGATCAATAGATGACACTAAAGCCAGGATGAATAGGGGACATTTGTTCTTTCATATAAATATTCTACAAAATCCCCACCACACTATTGTATTCTTATAGCTATTGACAGATAAATCATCGTACTGTGCTCTATTAATCATATGGTAGTTTTTAAAAAAATAATTATTCTATGAATGAATGTAACAATTGATAAATAACTACAGAGCCAGAAACTGATAAAATGATAGATTCATAATCCATATATCATAAAAATATTTTAAATAAGCAGGAAAATTACTCAAGATAATGACAGATAATACTAATGACACGGAAAATATAAAAGCTTACTTATATTTGAAGCAACCAACTCCAATTCATGCATTTTGTAAATATTTGAATTTTACTAAATGGATAGCATAGGCTATGGATGCAACTGTTAAGATTATATTGCTCATCCCTCTGCGTTTACTTAAAAGATCGATTTTATGTAAGTTTAAAATTCTCGTGGGAGTCCGAGGTCTTGTAGTGGTGGATCAGTGATAGAATTCTGCCTTCTGTGTGGAAGCTGAGTTTGATTAAAGACTATCGTACCTTGACTGTAGCCACTAAACATCAGTCAGTAGACATTTGTTCTTTTCAATGATGTGGAATCAGTTCAGTGGAGCTCCAGATTAAGACCAGCTAAAAAGTAAGCTTGGTCATATACTGAACATGAGGCACCAGCCTTATGACTCACCCTGTTCTAACGGTGTAGTTCTTGGCAGCGTCTCTTCCCTCTGTGGTGGAGTCTTCTTCGGGTGGAGTCAACAGCAGCTAACAAGATAGTAATAGCATCTGAAAAATTCAAGAGCCCGTAGGTTCCTAATTAATCCATTTACATTTTTGTCCACAAATAAAAATGGAGAATGGAGTTAACAATCTAGAAAACACATAAACTTGAAAGTATACCTATTTCCTATATCCAAAAATTGCCAACAAAAGCAATTTCTCGAATACTACCTGAGTTCTTTGCATTTAATAATATCCTTTTCCTTCCAAATATTTGCACTGAATTTTATTTGCTATAGCTGGGCTCCTTTCCCTGGACTTCTTCTTAGAGTAGTTGAAGAACAATTTTATGTAGATAATTTCCATAGTACTTTATTTTAATGGAATCTAAAGATGGAAAAAAAGTGACATTAAGTTACTTTAACTTCTCCTTGTATCCTTAAAGTTTCAAAATATAAGAAGAAATGGTACTGTTACAAAACCATAGCCAATTCAAGGGATGTATTGATACAAAATGTGTTAAATCACATTTTGTGACTAGTTGGCATAGCTCTAGAAAGCCTCTCTTTTTTGGGTGTTGCAGAATATCAGTGTTCTCAGTGCTCTGTTTGGTTTCTGCCCTGGGCTGGGGCACCCCTATTGCCGTCTCTGTGGTTGCTACTGCTCAACAGCGTCAGATGCACTGTGTGGAGAATTGCCACCTGGCCTGGAAGTACTAGCAAATGGCGCTCTCAAAAGATGGTCTTTAGTCGATGCCAAACTGTAGTTACTATTACTTGTCATCTAGTTAGTTCTGACTCAAGGGGACCCAATGTACAAACATTGACCAGCCTTCAACCATCATCATATTGTAGCTGTGTCCCTTTATCTCATTTAGGATCTTCTTCTTACTCACGGATTTGCTTTTTGACCAAGCGTGAAGTCCCTCTTCAGCAAATGACTCTGGAAATAATATGTCTACAGGAGCTAAGAGGAATCTTCCTTGTCCTCACATGGAGAAGTCTAACCCTACTATTTCTAAGAAAGATTCATTTTTACTTCTTGCAATCCATATATACTTATATTCTTTGCCAGCAATTTCAATCCATAATTGAAATTCATGGATTCTTCTTCACATTTTTTTAAAATTCATTGTGCTACTTTTGCATGCATATGAGACAATCGAAAATACTAAGGTTTTAGTTAGGTACACCTTATCCTTCAAAGTATTATCTTTGTTTTTTAACACTCCACTTAAGCATTTTATAACCGATTTGCCCATGGCAAAACATCATTTGATTTTCTGACTACTGATTTCTTGAGTGTTTGTTGCGAATCCAAATAAAAGGAAATCCTTGGCAATCTCAATCATCCTCATTTAACTTAATGTTGTTTATTAGTCCAGTTAGGAGGTATTTTGTTTCCACATTGAGTTCTAATCAATGCTGAGAGCTATAGTGATTAATCAACATCAGGAAGTTCATCCTGTCTCTTTACTTTCAGAAAGCATTGTTGCATCATCTGCATAGCACAGGTACTTAACGAGCCTTCTTCTAATCCTGATGCTGTATTCTTCACATGGTCTAATTCTTAAATTATTTTCTTTCCATAAAAATTAAATATGTATCATGATATTAAATGCACCCCATTCCTCTGTTTAAAACTCCATTCTCCTCTATTTCTATTTGAAAAACAATTTCTGAGCACAAAGGTTTTTCATAAGCCCAATTAAGTGTCCAGGGATTTTCATTCTTCATATTACAATTCATAATTTGTTTTGATCCACAAAACTTAATGCCTTTTGTTAGTCAATGGAACAAAAGTAAAACATCTATATGGTATTAACTTCTTTCAGTCAAGATGCACCTGATATCAGAACAAATATTCTTCATTCCAAGTTCTTTCTGAATTTATTTGCATTTTTGGTGGTTTCCTATCAGTTCAGTGCTGCACCCATTTAAAAGAATCATCAGCAAAATTTTTCTTTCAGGTGATTTTAGTGATATGGAGAGATAATTTCTGCATTCTTCTGCATCATCTATCTTTGGAATGGGCATGAATATGCATTTCTTTCATTCAATTGTCTGAGTAACTAATCTCCTAAGTATCTTAGTATAGTCTCATGAGTTTTTTGCAGTCCTAAATCAGTTTGTTGAAATATTTCATTTTGCATTCTGTCAATTCTTAGTTTCTTGTTTTTCCCTAATGCTGTCAGTATAGCTTGGATTTCTTTCATAACTATCAGTTCTTGAAATGGCTGATTGTCAATCAATTTTCTTTTTACCTTTACTCTATATGCCTACCATTTTCTTTTGATATTTTCCACATTAGTCAACATTTGCCCCATAGAATCCTCTATGACTGCAATTTGAGGTTTAATTTTTTTCCTAGTCTTTCATTTTGAGCAATGCCAAACTAATTTTTCTTTCAGTTTTCTTACTTGAGGTTGATGCACATTTAACTATAACACTCTTTTTTGTGGGCATCACTGCCCCGTGGTGGGAGTAGGAGGCCCAGCCTTGCTCCTGGAGAGCTGCTGCTGGATATGAACTGACAACACTGTGGGCTGCAGTCCTGCACGCAAACACTACGCCACTGGGGCTCAGCCCTTTATAACACTTTCTTTTCCTTCTCAAGATGCCCCTTAAATTCTTGTGTTTAATTTTTATTTTATTTCTCCCTTTTTAGCTTCAGCTGTTCTAAAATCAAACAGGCATTTCAGAATCTCTGATATCTATTTGGTTTAGAGATTGTCTCCAAATTCCAGTAGAAACTTCTCAAAGTTATATTTTTGAGTCTTATTTACTTGTTTTCATTTGCTTCATCTTCAACATGTACTTGTTGCCACTGTGCATATTTGTACCCCACCTTGTTTTCAGTGATGCTATTGAGCTTCTCTATCATCTCTTCCCAAATGTTTGGACTATTTGATTCATGAGTGTTCCATCCTCAAAGTCCAATAATATAGGCATCATTTATGTGGGATAATGTTCACTGTAAATAAATCACGAGTCTTATGTTATGGCATGTAATCTTCAGTGCTATTTCTGTCACCTGCTCCATATTTTATATATGATTGCAGACCCTACTTTGTTTATAATTTTCACAGTCCAATCATCAGTAATTATCTAGGCACCTTGACTGCATGTTCGATCAATATTATATTGCAGAAATTGGTAAAAATTGTCGATTTACTTTTGCTTGGCATTAGTGGTTGGTGCATAAATCTGAATAACAGATAAAATGGTTGTCCTTGTAGGCACATGGATATTGTACCATCACTGAAAACACTGTACTTCATAATAGATTTTGGAATGCTATTTTTTAGTTACAAGTGCAATACTTTTCTTCATTAAGTTGTTATTCCAAGCATGGTGTCATTGGTGTCACTGAATTGGCTCTAACCTATCCCAACAATGTGGACAACACGCCGCCTGGCCTTGCCATTCTCACAATTGTTCCTATACTGGGGCCCATTGTTGCAGCTTCTGGGCCAGCCACCTAGGTTGAAGGCAATCGTTGTGAAAACCAACTATGCATTCTCAGCATCATAGCTCATATTATTGCCTGCGTCATCTTATCCAAGGCCAGTCCATTTCAGCTCATGAATGCCTAAGATATGATCATTATGTGCTTAATTTCATTGTGGATAACTTCTATTTTTTCTTGATTCCTACTGTATACAAATCAAGTCCATTGTCAACAAGTAGAACCCAACTTAAAACAACTATATAGGACAGAGAGTAACCTGTTCATAGAGGTTCTAGATCTATGATCTCCATGAAAACAGACTATCATATCTTTCTTCCACCCGTTGGCTTGCAGGCTCCGACTGCTGACCTTTCTGTTTAGTCACCAAATACTTAATAATGACTTTGCCAGGGATCCTTGACTGACAAGGCACTAAAGGGCACCCCTTGCCTCGTGGTGTGACAATATATTCCTGTTTGTGCACCTGACATCCTCCAGGATTAAGCTGAAAACTAGGTGACTCCCCCTTTACTTATGATTTTTCTTACTTTTTTTGTTTTTTGTAGGTTTTGGCGGCATCACTGCCTTTTGGTGGTGGGAGTGGGAGGCCCAGTCTTTGCTCCTGTGAAGCTGCTGCTGGAATTGAACCTCCATCCCAGTGGGACGGAGTCCCGTGCACAACCACTACGCCACGGGGGTTCAGCCCCGTTTATGCTTTTTCTTACCTCTTGTGCTTCTCCCATTCTTTAATGGGTTTCACCTACAAGCAATCCTTCAAGAAATTACTTGAACAGAAGTCCTCATATCAAGTTGTGGTGGACCTCTGTGTCTGGAATCTGTGCATTTCTTCATATGTACAGAGGTTACATGGAGATCACCAGTTTATGGAGTTGGGAAAACGGCAGATATGTGGCTAAAGACACTGCTTAAAAGGCAAAGGTAAAATATAATAACCACATTTGAACCCAAACCCAAATTGATCATTTGGGAGTCAGAAAAATTCATCTTTGCTACTTCGGGTAACTGATAACCCCACTGCATTGGTGACGTGCACTTCTTCTTTGGCTCATCTGTTTCAGATGCCATTTATTAAGCATACTGATGTGACCATTCAAGTTAGGAGATTTTGAATAATTGCACAAAATTAATTAAAGACTAAATCCTTATGAAAAATTAAATTTTATTATTTCATTAAGGTATATTTTTGAGAAAAATATAATTTATTGAAATTTAGCTATATGGTTTACTTCTTATAAAATTTTATGGGATAAAATTTTGTAATTTGGCCTGAGCCCTGGTGGCAAAGTGCTTGTGCGCGGGACTGTGGCCCACTGGGATGGAGTGGCTCCACAGGTGCAAAGGCTGGGCCTCCTACTCCCACCAACAGAGGGCAGTGATGCAAAAAACAAACAAAGAAACAAAACAAAACAAATTGTAATTTGGAGACAATCCAGCCTTGACTGCAGAAAATGAGAAGAACTTGAAGGACTTGATAATGAAAATCCAGGATTGCAACCTTCAGTATAGACTACAATTCAATGTAAAGAAAATCAAACTCCTCATAACTGGACCAAGAGCTAACAGCATGACTAATGGATAAAAGACAGAAGTTGTCTTCTGGGGCGTGGGGCAGCTGTCCACTTAGTTGGGATTGGGCCAGACCCTCAGACCCCTCCATTGGCTCCCGTTCCATGCTTCTGTACAAGATTTCTGTACAGTGTTGAAGAGCAAGAATGTCACTTTGAAAACGAACAATTGTTCCTTTCTCCTAAGCCAAGTTATTTCCATATGTATGTGAAAGCTTAACATTGGATAAGAAAGACCAAAGAAGAGATGATGAGGTTAAATTAAGGTGCTGGCAAAGAATCTGGAAAGTACCATGGTCTGCCAAAAGAAAAAAATGTGTCTTGGAAGAACTATGCCAGAATGCTCTGTAGAAGGGAGGGTGGAAAGAATTCTTCTTATGTACTTGAGTCAATCATGTGCTTATGTTAATTTTATGATTGAAATGTAGGGGTGGAGTCTAGCCTGTTTATCTGGAGATAGCCATTGAGTAGGCAATGAAGCCTCTATGTGGGCATGGCTTTCACCTGAGACTCCTGGGAAATCTCACGATATTTCTCTTGTGAAGATGAGAAGCTATCTTCCCCAGTTGTTGGGAGTTAGTTTCAGAGATGATTAATCACAGGCAACACAGAATGGCGGCATCAGGGATGCTGGCGTAGCTGGTGGAGACACCACACGGCTTTGCCCTGATAGAGCCAGACCTCTGAGGCTGGGGCAGCCACATGGAGGCCTCTGCCAGCGATGACTTGCTTCTGCCACCATGGGATGCTGTTGATGGACCCTGAGCCCTGGAAGTGAGGAGCCATGGGGAGACCCCAGTCCATGCCGGGACTCTGTAATCACTGACCTGTGACTTCGTAAGTCAGAAGGAGACTTTATGGACTGATTTCGGGCTTATGGGTTAATATCGGATTTATGACTTTGAGCTGGACTGGGCTGGGATGTTTTCTCTAAGTCCTGTTCATCTTGAATATAAACCAATTCCTTATATTCATATGCGTGTCTCTGAAATTTGTTCCTCTAGTCTACCCAGACTAACACAGTACTTAAACATAACAGAAACTGTGAGGACATCCCAGGTTCACGCAGTGTTTCCTTCTGTTGTGTAGAGTAGCTAAGCAGTGGACCCAACTCCACAGCACCTAACAATTGCCAACAGCAATCATTTGGGATTGATTCTCTGGCAGTTAGCATGGGTTTTGTTATATGGTTGTACTAGCGACTGCCATGAAATTGATACTGACTCAGTGATCCTGTGAACTGAATGGGTGTCTAAAGTCCTTTCTTTGGCAGAGTGGCTGCTGGTTTGGATCCTTGCAGATTGCAATCCACCACATAATCACCACTTCAGCATAGTTCGGATGTCATTGTAGTTATATGTTGGGCCACAAACCCCAAAGAAAACCAGCAGCTCCAAAGCACCAGCCACACCAAGGGAGATAAATAGTCTCAGAAAACTAGAGCAGCTTTTCTACACTGCCCTACAGATTCGCCATAACTCAAAATTGACCAATGGCAGTGATCATCAGTGAGAAACACCACTCTGCATACATCTAGTAATTTAGCATTATAAAAAAATTCTCTAGCTCAGAAGCAACAAAGCTCATCTGGAAGCACATCAGCTTTTGTGACTATGAGGTGTTGAAGGGATCAGGTAGCAGACATCAAAGAACTAAAAATTATATCATTATAAAAGAGGGGACTACAGCTGGGGAACCCAACGCCCATTGGTAGGTGAGGCAACATCCCCTTACAGAAGGATCATAAGGAGATGAGCCAGTCAGGGTACCCTGCAGCAACAATGAAATATGCAACTTTCCTCTTGTTCTTAAATGCTTCCTCCCCCAGAATCATGATCCCAATTCTACCTTAGAAATCCAGCTAGATCAGGGGATTTACACTGGAACCAGAAGCATGGGGAATTCAGGACAGATGATCCCTTCAGGACCAGTGGTGAGAGTGGTGATACTGGGAGGGTGGAGTAGAAAGGGGGAAACAATTGCAGGGATCTACATATAAACTCCTCCCTGGGGTACGGGCTACAGGGAAGTGGGTGAAGGGATACAGGTCAGTGACATTGGTCAGTGTATGATATAGAAAAATAATGATAATTTATAAATTATCAAGCTTCATGAGGGAGGGGGCAGCAGGGAGGGGGAATGGGGAGGAAGGGTAAATGTGAGGAGCAGATACCAATGGCCTAATTAGAAGGAGGATATTCTGAGAATGATGATGGCAACAACTGTACAAATGTGGTCTGCACACAATGGATGGATGTACTGATCGTAATAAGAGTTGAATGAGCCCCCAATAAAATGATTTTAACAAAATTTCTCTCTGTTTTTTTTTTCTGTTACAATTCTTCCTTCCCACATCCACCCCATATGTTCGAAATGAACTTTTAAATCAATAAAGACTCCAACACTGCTTCAGCTTTACTTTTCCTTCTAATCAGCTACTCAGGCTGATGTTTATGAAGATCAGAGGAGTAAGGACTTTGACTGGTCTTTTTTTATTAAAGCCTGTGAGCCTTCAATCTCCCTTGTAATTTTTCCCTTGTAATACTGGTACCATTGTATATTTTAGGATTCATTCATTTTGCTAAGGATAACATTCCCTAGATTTGTCCGTGTCTTAAGATGTTTAATAGAGCTGCAGCCATTTTAATGAATGTATAATATTCCATTATGTGAATGTACCAGAGTTTGTTTATCCATTCCTCTACATTCTGAGTTTTTGATTGGTTCCATGTTTTAGTTATAATGGAAATAAGTTCAAGAAATGTAGGTGTGCACATCAAAACAGGTCTTCTCTTTGCGTTATTTTCTTTATTTCTTTAAACTATGTGCCTGGTAATGGGATTATTGGTGAAGAAGGCTTTTGTTTAAGCAAACACCTAACCAGTTATCCACAATGGATTTACAATTTTACAGTCCCACCAGCAATGTATGAGCCTTCCATATCTCCATGTTCCTCCAGTATATATTATTTTATGTTTTTGAATATATTGAGTATTAGTGTGAGATAATATGTCCTTGCTGCTAAATTTGTACTTCTGTTATGGCTAATGAACTGGAACATTTCTTATATGGCTACTAGCTGCCTGGATTTCATCTTTAATAAACTTTCTGTTCATGTCTTGTGACCTTATTTGAGTGGGTGTCTTTGTATTTTTCTTATTAAGGTCTTGTAGTTTTCTATAAATTTGAGAGAGTAGTTCTTTATTTTTTGTAATATTATTGAATATTTCCTCCCAATGTGTTGGTTTTCTGCTGATTCTTTTGATGGAATATTTTGATGTACAAAAACTTCCTCTTTTTAGAAGGACCCAGTTCTTTGTTTTCCCTTAATGAGTGTAGATACTTTTCATCATTTTCATATAAGGGATCTTAAATTTGGGGGTTGACATTTAATTGTTGCCCTAAGTTAAGAACTGTCCTTATGGCATGGGCCTGTCGAATACTCACCTTCAAGAAGAGATCACTGAAGATATGAATGACATAAAAATGTAGTGAAGAAATAAGATGGTGCTGAGATATGAGGAAAAAATGGCATCTGGGCTCTTAAAAACTTGTATTAAAACAAGAAGACATACAAATGAGGTACCGACTGAATTCTCAAAAAAAGAGAATACCAGCCTGTGTGATCCAAGGGTTGTAAACAATAAGATCCAAACCTGGAGATTGCAAAGTTACCAGAGCTTAAATTCTGAATACCTGGTGTGCAGACAGCTATGGATGACAGTAAGAGTCCCAAGTTCCATTGCGGGATATCCACCTGGATTAAGCCTTCACTGAATTCCTTGGAACATAGCCCAGGCTTGTGAACAATCTTGCCGTCAGACAGCGAGCATTGTAAAGTAGACTATTGCAGACATCAAGTTAAAATACAGCACCTTATCATTTGATCTCCCCTTTAAAAGTAATTTTAATGACATATGCATCATATATCATTCCATTATTTGTTCAATCCTATAAGGAATTGCACAGTCACCACGACAATCAATTTCAGGACATTTTCTTCTTTCTCATATGCATTGTTGTTAGCTCCCCATTTCTCTACATCCTTCCCTGCCATAACCCTGAGTAATTATCCCTATAGAATTACCTATCCTGGATCTCATATACAAAAAGTCATACAAAACACAAAGAGGAAGCAAACAACCACAGATAAACAAAGCATAGATAAACCTCAACTGAAAGTAAGTCAGAAAATATTTAAAATTGAAACAACTTTAAAATGGGTCCAAAGGGAGATTAAAATTATAAGACATTACATTTTAATCTAGCTATATCTGCCATAATAGACTTTACAGTGCTCTTTTTCTGATAGTAAGGCTATTCATATCCCTGGTCTATGTTCATAGGGGATTCTCTGGAGGATTAATCCATATGAGGACCCTACAAATGGATTTTGAGTTACCATTGTCATCCATAGTTACTTTTGACCAATTTTAAAGTTGTTTCTGTTTAATATTTTCTTATATTTTTTTTCTATTGAGTTCTTAATGTTTTGTTTTGGCATTGTTTTGTTTGTTTCTTGGTTGTTATTTGTTTGTGTGCTTTTTGTATGAGTCTTCTGTATTTGAAATCCAGGAATGGAAAACCCAGAAATATAGTAACTGGATTATTGATTCCTTATGGAGATGACAGGGGAGTAGAGGGGGAAGGAGGAGCAAACAATAGTGAGCAGGAGAAGAAACAATGCTGAAATTGATTGTTGTGATGATTGTGCAACTCTTCTTAAAATGATTGAATTATTAGATTATTTATGTGAGGTAAATACTAATAAAACTAATACAAACAAACACAAAAGAACATTTCAAGAACATTTCTATCTTCAAGCACAATGATTTCTATTATAGGATAATATCTATTTACCTACAAGAAAATCAAATTAATCTGATTATCATTTAAATTTACAACTAGTGATGAGGAAATTAAAATAATTCTACCAATTTATTCATTCTTAAATTAATCAAACATGTACCCAGAGTGAGCTAATATTATTGTTAATTGGAATGTGAAACAAAGGAACAATAGTTGGAAAATATACCTTGCTTAAGGACACAAAGCTGAGCTTACATGATCGAATTTTGCAAAATCAATGACCTCTTGCAAATATTTGTTTCAACCACCTACATAGTGACTTTGAGAATGGATGTCACCAAATGGAATGCATAGGAATCAAAGTGACATTATCTAAGGGGGAGGTGATAGATACGCTTATTACTGTCAACCATAACAAAGTCAAGGGCCAACTATGGAACTCAATCGCTCAGATGCAAGTTCAGAGTGAAACTCAAGAAAATTAAAACATATCCATAAATGAAAAAACACATCATTCAGTCTATCTTACCTTCTTTAACTTTAGAGCTTGTTGTTTTGTTTTGTTTTGTTTTTGGTTAATTTTACAAGAGTGCAGCATGTTTTGATCCTGTAGGTCTTAAGTACTTACAGATATTTTCACAATGGTAAAACAATTTCTTATGTTGCTAGTGCTTTAAGATTTTTTAAGAGGAAAAAATTGTAGTTAGTAATTCCTCTACACTCTCTAGAAAGATATTATCTTTTTTTTTTAATTTAGGCTATTAATAAGATAAGGATCCCTGGTGATATGAGCAATTACCTGCTTGGCTGCTAACCAAACTCTGATGGTTTGAACACTCTCAGTGGCTTTGAAGGATTAAGACTTAACAATCTGCTGCCATGAAGATGATAACCAAGGAAAGCATGCACGATGTATTTAATAACACATGAAATACACAAGATAGTTTGTAAGGCTAAGCAACATTGTAGATGTAAAATTATTCTATCCCCATTTTCCTAAGCAATCATTTTTATTTTGATGTAATTATTAATACCTCTGATATTTTGCTTATTTACTAAATTCCAGTATCCTTAATTTATATATCTGTATACTATATATCTGTGTATACAGATGTATGTCTGTGTATACAACTATATATTATATAGATATATATCCATTGATTCTTCAATCTTAACAACTGAAATTTAGGTGACTTGATATTACTTCCGAGCATTTCTGGTGGTAGAGCGGTTACACATTGGGCTACAATTCACATGGTTGGGAGTTCCAAAACACCAGTAGCTTTGTGGGAGAAAGACTGGGCCTCCTATTCCTGGAGGCAGGTCCAGTCTCAGGAACTCACGGGAGATTGCTGTGAGTCAGCATTGCCTCCATGGCACTGAGTTAAGGGTTTTGTGTTCTGTTTTGGTACACCATTTCTTCCCATTTACTACTCCCAATAATTGATTGCTATATTACTCTTGTTATCATTTCCCCCGAGTCTAGAAAGAGATAATATCAAACCTCTATTTGTTGTTATATAAACATAAATCCCTGATCTTCATAATGTGTAAAATGACAACTTAATTCCTCACTCGGTCTTCTGAACCTCATCTGCTATTTGACCTTTTCTATAAT
>PVJH01018404.1:0-45275 GCA_004026705.1 Nesogale talazaci | reverse complement strand
CCAAGAGTTCCCCCACCCCACCCCACCCACATCCACCCTGGTACCAACAGTCCCATCGTCCCCACCCTTAGACTGCTCATCCATCCCATCCCATCCAGATAGACCTGTTGAGAAAATAACATGGTCAAAAAAAGGGCATCTGATAATGAAGCTAACAAAGAAATGAAAACATCATCAACAACAAAAAAACCCAACATCCAACATATAAATGTACATGCAAGAATACAATAATAATAACAATATAAAATCCTACAAATAGTTTATGGTCTGCTCACTGATCTCCAGGAGTGTCTCCTGGTTGAATGGGATGGTGTGTCACAAAGTATATCTCAATATGGAGATCAATATGGAGCTTCATGTTCTGTCGCACACCCTTAGTATCTTGGTGTGGTTGAGTCAGACAGGATATAATCCTGACCCTGTTTCTCCATTTTTGACCCCAAAATGTCTTAGGTTAGTGAGGGTAGCCATATTTCATATTGGAGCTGGCCAATATGGTCCTCTCACAGTATCGGCAGTTCTGAGTGGGAATATCATCCTCAAAGCTCAGTAGGCCAGAATGTGCTTCATTCTATCTTACTCCCCCTTCATTTATTCTTGTGTACTCTGGTCAGGGATATCTCTCCAAGCTGCAGTGTTGGTGCTCACCTCCTGGGGGAGAGGCAGGTGCCCTGGTAATTGGAATCTGTGATGTCCTTTCAAGACTGCTCCACTGGCTCTTGGCTACATTGCATCATGCTACACTCACTTGTAAGAGCATCTTATTTAAATTTGATTCCTGTTTTCCTGTGGAGATATAAAAATACACTCCCCTTGGGTGGGTTAGTGCCCATTCCCTCTCTACTTAACTGCACCTCACCTCCCATATCCCAGCATCCCACCCTAGTTGGCTACTATATATAGCCCTGGATTTAGTATGGTCCCAGCTGTACTACCTGGGGTGCAAGTCTTTAAGATCTCAGGTGCTATGTCTAATACTAGCTGGGCACCATCATCTTTCATTGCCTCATTTTATGCACCCATTTTGTCTTCAGCGATTAGGTAGAGAAGGAAAGCATCACAGAATGCAAGATTATTAGAACAATGCGTTCTTTCATTGAGGGAATAGAGGCTCATCTGCTACCT
Organism: Nesogale talazaci; assembly: GCA_004026705.1. Taxonomy (NCBI): domain Eukaryota; kingdom Metazoa; phylum Chordata; class Mammalia; order Afrosoricida; family Tenrecidae; genus Nesogale; species Nesogale talazaci. The sequence goes on along the minus strand of PVJH01018404.1, from coordinate 44,150 downwards.
TATTAGTTAACATCTAAATATATGCACATACAGCTATATACTTATCACCATATATTGATATATTTACATATGTAAATGCCTGTATTAATACTTCTATAAATGTTCTATCTTCTTGAGTGTTTTAAACAGAAATGAGTGTTGAGTGTTTTCTAATAATTTTTCTCCATCTACTGATAGTATCATATATTTTTTATCTTTTTATAGTCAATGTGGCAAATAATGCTGATGGAATTTCAGGTGCTGAACCATCCCTGCATTCCTGAAATGACTCCCACTTGGTCATGGTGATCATTTGTTTTATAAACATTTGTATTCTATCAACTAATCTTTTGTTAAGGGGTTTTACATTGATGGTCATTAGAGATCTCAGTTTGTAGTTATCAATTCTTAGGGAATTCTTACCCACTTCAGAAAACAGTGGGTAATGCTAGCATCATAGAACAAGTTTGGAAGTTTTCCATCTTTTTCTATGCTCTGGAAGAGTTTGCGTAGGGTTGATATCAGTTCTTCCATGAGTTCTTGAAAGAATTCTCCTGTAAAGCCATCTAATCCAGCCAACTTTTTAAATGGTATTTCCATGATACCCTTAACTATTGCCTCTATTGCAACAGGTCTATTGAGGTTCCTGATATTTTTCTGATATAGTATAGGAACAGATTGTTTTTCCAAGTATTTTTCCAGGTCTTCCAAGTTGTTGAATTCATTGGAGTACAGACCTCTGTGGTACTATGTATTTAGAGTTTTAATATCATTAGAGTCCATTTTAATTTTCTCTGATTCATGTGTCATACTGACTATTGATATTTGTTCCTTCATTACTTTGACTAGGTTTTCCAATGGTCCATTGATTCTGCTTATCCTGACTATCTCAGATAAGTCTGAGCATATTCTTATTTGGGTATCTTTACTGGTGACTGGCTTTTTGCCCCCTAGATGATCTCTTGATTTCCCCCCTTTCCTCAAAGTTGGACAGTAAAACTATCATATTCCTTTGCTAAATCTTCCTTGGAATCAGTCTTGCTGCTGTCCTCTTGGCTTCTGCATGGTCGCCTAGTTCTCATGCATTAAGCTAAGGAAGTTTTCCTCTAGAAATTCCCTCACTTTTTTGACATTGATTTCTTTGTTGTGTCTTTTTCTGGTAGCCCAATTATTCTAATGTTGTACCTGCTCATAGCATCTGATTTTCTTTGCCTACTACTTTTTTCAGAGAGGTTGTGGAAGATTGACTGCAGGTGGTTTTATCAGAGCTTGGTACCATTTTTCAGGGAGTTAGAGAGCCCTGGGCTCTCCCTCAGTAAAGCTAATAGTAGTGCTTCTGCAGGCTTCCTATAGCCAATGGACCTGGGGGATGGGCTACTTCTTTATCTCACTAGAGTTTTAATTTCCTTAGACAGCCAGGATTCCCTATTTGGAGGGCAGGAATGGTGGCCCTCTGGAGGTGTGGCTAGGGCAGTTTCACACAGTGTGGGTAGCTCTGTGCATTGAGATGCCAGGCAATGCTGGGAGAAGCCCTGCTGTCATGGAGGGGGTGCTAGGTAAAGGCGAGAAAAATACCACTGCCATGGGTGGAGGAACCGTGAGAAGATGGTAGATGTACTATGACTGCAGGAGGGGTGCCAGGAATAAGAGACCCACTGCCACAGGTAAAGGTGCTGGGCAGCAGGAGAAAAAGCCCTACTTCCCGAATGAGGGTGCTATGTGTCAATAAAAAAGTCCTACTGCCACTGATAAAGGTGCCTGGCTACCCAAGAAAAGCTTCACTGCCGCATGCGGAGGGGCCAGGAAGAGGTGGGAAAGCTTCCATGCTTCTGAAAGGGGTATCTGGTGACAGTAGAAAATCCTCCCTGTGTGTGTGGAGGATCTCGGCAAAGGTGAATAAAGTCCCTCTGACACGGGAATGCATGGCAGGCCACAGTAAGTAAAACCCCATGACCGCAGGTGTGGGTGTTGGTAAAGCCCTGATGCTACTAAGTGCAGGTGCCTGACTAACAAAGGAAACCCTTCACTGTCGCTGGGGGAGTTGGTGGGCAAAGCCAGGGAGGGCCCTGGGGCTGCAGGAGGGGTGGCACAGGATGGGGTGCCGGGCAGTGGTGGGGGCAGCCGCTGCAGTGGTGTGTGAGAAAGCAGGAGAAGCCGCTTCTGTGGGTGAAGGTGCTGAGCGGTGGCAGGAGAAGCTGCAGAGGTGGCTGGGTGCCAGGCACTGACAGGGAGTGCTGCAGTAGCCATAAGTGATGAGACTTACCGCAGACAGACTGCAGAGAGGACCTAGCCTGCTGGCCTACACCATGCTGGGCTGGTGGAAGGAACCCGAGCTCAGGGGGAGGAACCCATGACCATGTGGGGAAAAGGGATCTGTTGGAGAAGGGTCTAGCTCAGGGTGGATGGTGCTGCAGCCAGGCAGCCATCATGTGGGAATTAAGCTGCAATTGTGGGGCACTCAGGAGGCAGGTGGCCAGCTGCAGGTGCTCAGAGCAGGCTGAAAAGAGCCCATCAGTGGGTGAAGGAAGCAGTGGGCTCCAAGAGAGTGTGGCCAGTTGGGCCTGGGACCTCTAGAACCAGGGCTCAGATTTTGGGGCCTCCAGAGTGAGGTAGATAGGGGGAAATGTTGCCTCCTGGACCAAATGTAGGGAGTCTTTTCACTTATCTGAATCCCCACACACAGCCTCCTGGACACTGGGATCACTAACTCCCATGGAGCTCCCAATGTAGGTTGCTTAGCTGTGCACTATCTTGCCAGAACTCCCCCAAGAGTGGTCTCTTTGTAAGTGTAAAGTCTTGTCTTTCTCTCATGGAGCACATGGTGGTTTTGAACTGTTGGCCTTGTGGTTAGTAGCCCATTGTGTAACTACTATGCCAACTATTATCCATTGGGGAACACTCAGAGTGAAATTTATAGCAATCAGGCACACATGAAAAAGAAACATGAAAATTCCAAAAGCAACACTAATACAATACCACTAACAACTAGAACTCGGGCCGCAACATAGACCTCCAACAACAGAAGTAAATAAACCATTGTGATTAAAGTAGAACTAAATAAAGTAGAAAACAGAATAGAAAGATCAACAAGATAACAAGTTGTGGTTTTCAAAATTTATAAACCACTGGCAAGCTTAACAAAGGAGGGGAGGATACAAATATTTAGAATTAGAAAAGAAAGGGTGACACAACAGATTCCAAAGAAAAATAATATCTTCATAGAATGAAAGACTGTACCCCAACAAGTTTGGCAATCTAGAACAAATGAACAAATACAAAAAAAAAATGTATCACCTACACAAATTAGACTCATAAAAAATCAGAAAAGCCCCATAACAAGAAAATAAATAGAAAACATTTTCTATTTTTCAGACCTATAACACAAGAATCAATGAAACTACCAACAAGGAAATCCCAGGAGCAGATGGCTTCATGAGGGAATTCTTCCAAGTAATCAGGAAAGAGCAGTCACCAATTCTACATATACTATATATAAATAGACATCAGACTCTCAAGTTTTCCTATTAAAGGAGCATAATCATGATATCAAAAGCAAAATCCTCACAAGTCAGAAAAGTATAGCTCTATATTACTAATAAACACAGATGTAAAACTTCTAAGCAATGAATAATAACTTACCAAACAATCCATAATGACTCAGTCTGATTCATACAAGGGATGCAAACATGCTTCAACCCTGGAAAGCAATCAATGTGACCCACTACATAAATGAGACAAAGAATAAGAATCACATGATCTTATCAAAAGATGTAGAAAAAGCATTTGTAGCCATCTTTGCTAAAAGCATTCCAAAAAAGTACCCATAGAATGTCTGGCAGCCACATACTCTGGTGCCAATTTGACTAAGAGTGTTGGGGTGGAGTATAGTCTGTCAATCTGTAAATAGCTAATAAGACCTCTGTGTGGGCATGGCTTTCTCTAAGAATTCTAGGAAGTCTTGCGATATTTCCTAGAGTATAGAGGTGAGACACTCTAGACTCAGTCTCTTGGAGTCGGTCTAACAACAAGACAAGATGGTGGCATGCTGATAGATCCTGAGTCCTGGAACCTGGAGGATCTGGAGGAGAAGACACTTGGGCTTGTCCTGCTGGAGTCAGATCTCTGAGCCTAGAGAAGCCACATAGAGACTCCAGCCAGTGCTGAGTTGCTTCTAACGCCAATGGATACTGCTGATGGATCCTGAGCCCTGGAAATGAGGAGCCATGAGGAGACACCTACCAGAGCTAAGATACTTGTTTTACCGCTGGATACACAAGACTCTGCACCCACTGGCCTATAATTGTCCTGGCATCATTACATGTGCTCTGTTAGTCAAAAGGAGACCTTATAAACTGATATCAGACATATGGGTTAATGACCTTGGACTGGACTGGGTTGGAATGCTTTCCCAATGCTCCATTCCTCTTGTATATAAACCTTTCCCTTATATCATATACATGTTTATGAATTTGTTTCTCTACTCTACCTGGACTAACAGAATTGATGTCCCTCAACAACATAACTGTCATATACAAAATCAAATGGCCAATATCACACTCAATGGGGAACAACTGAAAATACTTTTCTTGAAAAAAAGTAACTGTACAAGGGTGCTCTAATGGGAAAAACGTATTCAACAATATGCTATAAGTCTTAGCCCAATCCACAAGAAAGCAAAGATGCATCAAGATAATACAGTTGGGCAAAGAAAAAATGGAACAGACACTATTTGCAGACAATATGGTTTTATCTGTAGAGAACCCAAGAATGTCACAAAACAACTGCTGGAACAATTAAGGAATATGATAAAGTAGCATAATATATGATTAAAAGCAGACATCAATTGGATTCCTATATATCATGAAAGAGACCTATGAAAAAGACATCAAGAGAATGATTCCATTCTCAAGTCACACAAAAGATGAAATACCTAGAAATAAGCAGAAACCAAACTACAGAACACTATTACCAGAAACCAAGAGTTCTATTCATTCAAGTCTTATGAATAGAAAGACTGAATAATGTTAAGCTATCAGTACAACCTAAATAAATCTACAAATTTATCACAAATCCAATCCGAATCTCAACTTCATTCATCAAATCAATGGGGGAGAGGGCAGTTACTAACTCAAATAGAGAAAGAAGAGAACCTTGGAACAAAGAGAACTTCATAAAAAGAAAAAGTAGGAGGTCTTACACAACTAACATCAAAATTTATACAGTCTCAGTATTCGAAACAGCTTTGTATTGGTACAATGATAACTACACAGATTAATGAAAAAGATTAAAGATAGAGAGATAAAAGCATTCATCCATAGGCTACTGATTTTCAACCAAGAACCCAAAGTGCTACACTCCTCAACAAATGGTGCTTAGCAAATTGGATCTCCATCTACAGAAGATAAAATAGGGCCTGTCCATACTTCAACCCATGTACAAAAAATGAACATAAGATGTATAAGAAACCTACACATAAGTCCTAGAGCTATCATTATCATCAATGAGAAAATGGTCATACAGATATAAATAGGACATAAACTACTAAATTTAATAAAATACATGCACACAGTGGAAGACATAATAGAGGATTAAGACCTACTAAAATTTTGTTATGAATATTAACATCTTTATTAAAATAGTAAAGCAAGTTTCCAGAAATAGGGTATAAATATTTATCAGTGAAATAATGGACAGGAAACTAAAATCTATAGAACTATGCAACACCTTAATAAGAATAAAAAACAAACAAATAATCGAGTTAAAAGGTGGGAAAATAACTTGAACAATTCATCAGGGGTGACACTAAAAAGACTAAGACACACATGATTACTAGCCACTGGGGAGATGCAAACCAAAACAACAAGGAGATATGTCTTATAACCACCATAGGAGTTCAATCCAACTCCCCACCCCGCCCCCCGAAAAAAAAAAAAACAGAATAGCAAATGTTGTGTTATAAGATTTGAACTCATATGCTGTTGGGGTTGTAACATGTGCAACCATTGTGTAAAGCTCTATGGCACTATGTAAAACAGCCAGAAATAGAAATGCCACCTGACCCATCAATGCCTCTGGTGGGCACATGCCCTAAAGAAGTAAGGAACAGAACATAAGTCAACATGTGCCCTTCCATGTTTGTTGCAACACAGTTTGCAGTAACAAGAAACAAGAAAGCGTTCAAAAGGCGCACCGTTAAAGCAACTCTGGTACATAAACACAATGGAATATTATACATTCCTGATAACATGGATATATCTGGAAAACATATATGGAATTAAGTTAGCCAACCACAAAAGGACAAATATTGTCTGAGTCCCATATTATAAAAATAAAAACAGGACAAAGTTTGGTTTCTGCTATCAGTTCATGTAATCTTCTAATTGGTATTTCCAGGAACGAGACAGTGAGGCAACTTAATGCCCATGAATCACATGTATCACACCCTTATTTGTACTTCTTTAAAACCACTTCAAGGGCTGAGCCCCGGTGGTGTAGTGGTTGAGTGCAGAATTGCGGCCCATTGGCTTGGCGTTCAAATCCAGCAACAGCTCTCCACGAGCAAGGCTGGGTGGCTCCCACAACCACCGGAGGGCAGTGATGTCCCAAAACAAAACAAAACAAAACAAAAAAAACTACTTCAACATAGGAGACATAACCTCATTTGGGGCCAGTTTACCAAAATTGGAAAGAGGTAAAAGCCCAATCATTTCCTGCCACGTAACATTATTCTACATTCACCCCAAATCAATAGACACCCCTGGAAGAGTAATTATAAAACTTGCCATTGAGGGAAAGAAGAATACTTGGCATTATTTTTATAAACTCCAATTGGAAAACGTTCTTAGTATTATGTTCCAATTGGACTTTATTTATCTAATTTCTATCCTTGGTGACCCAAACCATGTGCTATAGAGAACTGAAACTATGTACAATATCCTTCTTGGGCTACAACAGAAGGATTCAAATTGGAGACCTCACGGAATGAAGGGGCTTTATCTTAAACTCACCATAGACAATTTAAGAAATTAAAAGACTTCCTTGGATTTACAACTAACTGAACATTTGGTTTTCCTTCTAATCCACAGTATACTTGATAGTCTACTAACAATACCTTCTGAATGCACCAATAACTGTGTTTTTGAACTCTGCATTTGTGAGCATATGAAAAGACCATGACACACTCAGGTGCACTTTATTCTTCAAAGTGACATCTTGTTTTTTTTTTAACTTAAAGTGCTCCTTTGCAAAAGAATCACTTAATATAGCACATCTTTTTATTTTTTAAATCAATTTAACAATGTTATTGACATAATTCACATGCCATACAATTTGATTTTAAACACAAGAAATTGTGCATTCATCATCCCAATTTTAGAATAGTTCTTCATTCTTGTTTATATTATGATTCTCTCCTTGTATCCTCAACTTTCTCTATTGTAGACCTAGGAAACTATTAATATGGTTACTGTCTTACTACATTTACCTCTCCTGGGTTTCATATAAAGCAAAGTATTCAAGAAGGAAAAATGGGAGGGGGGGTGCAGTGTAAAGCACTATCACCACCAAAAAGAAACAGCAACTACAATAGAAAAAAAAAACTATTGATATCATTGGTCAGTGGACCGAGGGAGGTCTTTGGAGATTATGCACATGTGGGGACTGTTTAACTGTATTGCCGGTTTTCACTGCCATCGATAGCATTCTGAAAAACAGGTGCTCAGAATTTAAATTCTGATATAGTGCCTTCCTCTTGTCTTAGATCTTATTGTTAATAATTAATTGATCATGCTGTTGGTCTACTTATTTTGTGTGGATGTTGCTTATTTTAAGACATGTTTTTAAGACTTCAGACACTACACTATTCTTTCACACCTTTTTTGAGATGCAAAACTTGTTGGTCACTAAAAACTCCGAATCCATTACAGATTTATTTTTCTTCCTTTTTTTTTAAAAGCGACCAGACCACTATTTAGGTTTAAGGGTTAAGCAATTGAGGAATATGGAGAGATTTTTTTATTTGTTGACTTTTTAAAGATACAGACACTACTTTCTGATAGCTAGACAATATCTGATTTTTTTTTCCATACTATGCTATTGTCTCCATATTTTCATTGATCTCTTCATGAGGCAAAGTATCATGTAGTGCCATATTGTAAGAAGTAATTGTTTTTAAATTAGTCTTTATAATATAGTACAAGCTTAAAAATCCATTAATATATCTACAATTTATATATGTTACATCCACATTAGACATGGAATTATCATTTTAATGGGGGATATTATATGTAATTCCTGTAGGGCATATGGTCATTCTATTAATAATATCATTAGCTTAGTAGCCAGTGGTATATTATGTAAAATAATGTTTAGAAAAGGAATGTGGGCTGAGCCCCCATGGTATAATGATTATGTGCAGGACTGCAGCACACTGAGCTGACGGTTCAAATCCAGCAGCAGCTCTCCAGGAGCAAGGCTGGGCCTCCTACTCCCACCAGAGGGAAGTGATGCCCTGCAAAAAAGAAAGAAAAAGCAAAGGAATATATACATGCATATTACTGCTTTTTAAACTAAAATACATGGATTACTTAATTGTACAGATTAAAAATTGACTGGACCTATTTACAAAACCCTGAAGTGAGTGAATGAGAGTTACTGAAAATATGACCCTAAGGAAAAAACTATACTATGGACTACAGCTCATGGCAATTGAGTTGATCCTGATGCAAAGAGACTAAGATATGCCATAAACAAACAAAAGAATATGAAAATAGTGACTATTCCAGATTAGAGAAATCTATGGCTTGGGATCTGATCCCTACCTTCATCTTAGTGTTTATCATTACAACAGTGTTTTACACTAAATATCCTAAAATGTATGTCATATACAATATATGGCCTTCTGATTTGATAAATTCCATTCAGCATAATGGTTTTTCAGGACCATTCAAATCGTTAGGTGCTTCATGGTGTCATCCCTCTTTTCCAAAAATACATGACATTCCTGGGGTGTAGGTATCACAGTGTCTTTATCCATTCTTCTACTGATGCACCCTTGGGCTGTTTCCAGCTTCTTGCTCTTCTGAACTGTGCTGTGATGAGTAAACATTTGTTCATGAATGGTCTCTGACTTCTTTGGGTTATATACCCAGCAAGGTATTTTTAGATAGTGTGCTACTTCTATTCCCTGTTGTTTTAGGTACTTCCATATTGTTTCCACAATGCTTATGCATTAGTGCAAACCCACCCATAATGTATAAAAGTTTCAATCTCTCCATAACCTTTCCAGCATTTGTTCTTTTTTTGTATTTTTTTAACTAGGCTATTGCTGAAACTTTTGGTTTTTTAATTGCTATTTCCATGAATATTAAAACTGATAATAGTTTCTGTGACTCACTTGTGACCAGTAGAAACTGTAAAGAACATAAGAGAACAGCCCTCATAGAGTTTCTATGTATCCAGTGCTGGCTCGCGCTCAGTGTGCGGGGTGGGTTTGAAGCACTGACCTTTCCGTTAGCAGCTTAGAGTGTCCCCCACTAGACTACCAGGGGTCCTTTGCTATTGTTTGTTGTTCAGAGTCATCAAACTGGCTACCATTCATAGTAATCCTATGTACAACACAGGGTGACACTTTCTCATCCAGTGTTAGGCTCCTGCCCCCTTTTCACTACCTCTCTAATTTCCTAAGCATGATATCTTTCTACAGGGACTGGCCTCTCCTGATTTCCTGGTCCAAAAGAAGTCTCTGGGAATATTCTGGCTGTACCTCCTCCAAGACAGATTTGATCATATTTCAGTGACCCCTTATACACTCAACATTGACCAAAATCTCTAATTCAGAGTCTTTCATCTTTATCCAAAAACATTAAGAACCATTATTTGTGAAAAATTGAGTGAAAATGTAAAATCATTTTTAAGACAATAGACAAATACTTTAGAGAATGCATTTTGGAGTCTGACCGTGTTTGAATATTTGGCACTCCTACTTTCTAGCTGTTCAACTTTTGATGTGTAAGTGCTTTAGGTTCATATTCTGTGGAATGGGGATAATAGAGGAACTAGTATATGAGGATTAAATTAGTACATTGTTCTCAACCTTCCTAAAGCTGTGACCCTTTTATACAGTTCCTCACGTTGTGGTGACCCCTCCCTACCACAAAATTATTTTCGTTGCTACTTCATAACTGCAATTTTGCTACTGTTATGAATCAGACAACCCCCTTGAAAAGGTAGTTCAACCCCCAAAGGGGTTGAGACCCACAAGTTGAGAACCACTGACTTAGAGCATGCTGCACTGCTGACAGCAAGATCTTCACTTCACAACCACCATCTATTCCTTGGGAGAAGGGAAAGTTTTCAAGTTCTGTACAGAGTTGCAGCTTGGAAACCCGCAGGGACACTTCTACCCTGTCTTGCCGGGCCGTTATGAGTCATAATCAACCCGATGATAGTGAGAGAGACGAAGCTCCCTAAGTGTTTATTATGCTGGCTGTGCTGGTTATTGTTATTATTACATATAATGAGCATGAGGAAAGCCAAATAATAACACCAACCTTAATATATATTATAACAACTGAAAACTTAAAATTTCTTTAAGGAAAACAAAGTTAAAAGACAATTAAATTTTGAAAAATACCTGTAAAAGTTACAAGAGAGAGGCTCTTATGCAATACAAATACATTTTTACAAATTGAAACAGTAGGAGCACACTAAGAGCCAATTGGGTAAGTGAAATGAAGGGAATTTTGCAAAACATATATGAGTAATCAAATGAAAATGTCAAATCCAAATACTAAATTAAAAAGTCAAACTAGAGAAAGGAGATGTCATTTTTTATATATCATTAGTCACAAATATTAAGAAAAATGATTCCAAGAAATTTGCGACTCTCAATCGGTGAAAAATATATTAGTGTGGCATGTTTGGATAACACTTTGGCAATTGGTACCAAAAAACATTATACATCATCCAACGCTAAGATTTAAGGTTCTTAAATTAGCACTTTTGATACATAAGGGCCTGTGGCCCAGATTCTATGTAAGGAGTATAATTATCCTAACAATAGAAAATTATTTACAATTTAAAAATCCTTTTACATAAAACTCTGGCAAAACATAAAGTATAAAACCAGTCCCTGCTCAGGGGATTCCAACCGCACTACTCTATCAGATTCTGTAGAACTGCCCCATCCGTTTTCCAAGTCTAATTGTTTATGGAAGCAGAGTACCCTGTCTTTCTTCCAAAGAGAGACTGGTGGGTTCAAATCACAAGCTGTTTGGTTTGCACATGAGAAATTAACCCCTACACCATCAGGGTTCTCAGAAAAGGAAAAAAATTCCTGGTGCAATGCATAAACATAATACATGTCCTGTTGTCTGCATGCGGATGCTATGAAGAATGGTAGTGTTATCAAGGAATATTGAAAGTACTGTGGACTCCTAGAAAAACAAAATCATCCTTGAAGAAATACAGCTAGAGAGCTCCGTGGAAATGAAGATGGCTAGACTTGATGTTTGGGGCATCAGGAGAGGCCAGTCCTGGAAAGGGACATCGTGCTTGGTAGAAAGTGATTTTTTTTAAAAAAAAAAGGATGGCTATTAGGGGATGGATTGACACAAGGGCTTCACTAAAGAGGACAGCAATTGTGAGGCTGGCACAGGGCAGAAAAGGTCAGTGTTTTGGTCTTGTGGACAGAGATTCACTCTGAGAAGTGACTCAGCGATGCTGTGAAGAGAGCCACAATTGCAAATGAGAAATCATGCTTTAAAACGGCTGGTCTGGAACAAATATCTTCATGACAATATGTGGGAGTGTTGTCGCATGCAGTTATCACATGAGATTCTTTTGGAGAGCCAGAAAGACTACCTACCTGGCTTTTCTTGGTGCTGGGCAGCCTCTACTACGCGAGCATCACAAAGATCCCCAGCATCAGAAGCGTTCACAGCACCTACAGATGGTGAGGAAATTACAATCTTGTCAAATCTATCTCTTCTCTTTGCAGTGATGGTTTAATCAGTTAAACCAAGCTAAGAGGACAGTGTTATTATAATTGCAAAATGGAACAAAACTACATCTCCTTGCTACTAGTTGTAATTACAGAAACCATGTGTGGATGTGTCAGTAGCAGCAGGAAAAGAAGCTCATTATCCTCCGGGAGGCACCAGCTCACTCCTAGCCAAGAAAAATGCCCACGATCTCTGGAGGCCAAGAGAAATGCACACGATCCCTGGAGGCCAATATGATAGACTCTGGAGTGGTTGTCAGCAGGGCATTAATAGGGATTTTGTGCTAACTTTGTTCATTTTCATTTTATCGGGTGAAATTATTAGTATGCCAATAATTGGTTATGCTTTGCAAGATTCTTAATGAGAAACACACTTTATATCTGAAATGACAGTTCCTGGCTTTAATAAAGGTAATCACTTCTTTAAATTTAAAGCTATTATTCATAGGAAGAGGTGAAAAGTAAAGATATAATATTTATTTGTCTTCATGGACTTAAAATTGCTTTTTTCTAAATGTCTACAATAAATAATAATAACCTTGCTTTCCATCAGAAGTGTTCTCATACAATGTCTATTACCCCCCAAAAATGTAGCAAGTAATATTTTAGGTTTAAAGAATAAAAATAATTTATTATATTGGAATAAGAAAGACCAAAGAAGAATTGATGTCTTTAAATAATGATGCTGAGGAAAGCTATTGAAAATATCATGACTTCCAAAAGAAAAAATAACTATATTGGAAGAAATATGATTAGAATGTTCTGCAAACAAAGAGAGAAGGGGAAAGATTTGGACACATCCTGGCCCACCAAGAACTGAGAATGATAATCTGCTCAGAGCAACCAATGCACAGAAAGGACTATAGGACCAGCCCCACGAGTACACAATAAATCCCTCACTGACCCATAGCACTATAGGGGACAACACTGGAGACACAATGTGGGAATTGTGCCCAATCTGATCTCACCACAACCTTAGTGGGCAAACACTAAGAGTGTAACATAGCACCTAGGTAAGGAAAGCAATGAAGTCCCTGGAGAATACCAAAAATAGACTGTGTCCAGGGCACAGCATTCCATCAGACTGGACCAGAAAACACTACTAAAGGTCAAAAAACAGATCTTCAACTATTTATAAGCTTCTCATTATTTGTTGTTAGCTTTGTTGTTGTTTTGCTTTCTTTTATTCTTTTGTCATGTTTTTATGTTTATTTTTGCCTATGTATGTCTATTTAGATTAGATAGCTGGGACAAACAAACCAGAGGGGAAAACAACAGGACCAACGTGTGTGTGGGGGAGGGGGGGTGTTTGGAGGGGGAGACATCGGAGAGGTGGCGGAGTGGGAAAGGAAGGGGAGAGTCAACAAACCCAGCTACAAGGGAACAACAAGTGATATAAAAATTGATTGTGAGGAGGGCATAGGATACCTGGTGGGGTTTGATCAACTACAATATAGCCGAGGGGGATTACTGAAACTCAGATGAAGGTTGAACATGATAGTGAGACAAGAAGAAAGTAAAAAGAAATAGAGAAAAGAACTTGGAGGCAAAGGGCAGTTACAGAAGTCTAAATATAGGCATGCATATATATAACTATATATATAAAATAATAGGGTAATAGATCTACGTACATATATTTATATGTTAATTATTAAGGTAGCAGATGAACATTGGGCCTCTACTGAAGTAGTCCATCAATGTAAGAACACTTTATTCTAATAAACTCACATTCTGTAATGCTCAACTTGCCGACAGGATCACTGAAGACAAAATGGGTGCATAAGTTAATGTAGTGAAGAAAATTGATAATGCCCTTCTTTTAAAAGATATAGTGTCAGGGATCTTAAAGATAAATAAGTGGCCATCTAGCTGGGAAGGAATAAAGCCCACATGAAAGAATCACACCAGCCTTTGTGATCACAAGTTTTTGACAGATCAGATATCAAGCATCAAAGACCCAGAACAAAAATCAAATCAATGTGAATGAGGAGGAGTGCACCGTGGAGACTCAAAGCACATCTGTAGACAATTGGACAACCTCATGCAGAAGAATGATGGGGAGAAGATAAGCCAGTCAGGGTGCAGTATAGAACTGATGAAACATACAGCTTTCCTCTAGTTCTTTAATGCTCCCCACTCCACTATCATAACCCTAATTCTACCTTACAAATCTGGCTCAATCAGAGGATGTTCACTGATAGTGATAAATGTTCACAGCACAGGGAATCCAGGACAGGTAAACCTCTCAAAACCATAATGAGAATAACAATACCAGAAGGGTAAAGGGAAAGTAGGGGGACATAGGGGAAACTGATCACAATGATTAATATATAACTCTTCTTCCAGGGGGAAAGATGGCAGAAAAGTGAGCGATGAAAGACAGCAGTTGGTGTAAGACATGAAATAATAATTTATAAATTATCAAGGGGACATAAGAGAGGGAAAGGAAGAGGAAGGGGGAAATGAGCCGATACCAAGAGCTCAAGTCAAAAGAAAATCTTTTAAAAATGACGACCACATATTACAAATGTGCTTGACCCCAATGAATAGATGTATGCATTGTGATAAGAGCTGTAAAAGCCCTCAATATTTTTTTTTAAAAGAGTGCTTCTTAGAAGGCAAGACTTAGATCCACGTACTTTGGACATGCCATCAGGCAAGATTAGTTCTTGGTAAAGGAAGGTAGAATAACAATGGCAAAAAGAAAGCCCTCAGTAGGTGCATTAAGCTCAGTGGGTCGAACAAAAGGCCCCAGCACAGCTATGCTGAGGACGGCCTGAGACCTGGCGCTGTGTGGTTTTTCTGTGTATAGGGTAGCTGTGAACCAGCCCTGATTCTAGCACATAACAACAGTAGCAACAACTTTCTTTTATTTACTGCAACAGATTCAGACTGTACTATGTACAATATTGTATTGTGTCCATTTTTCTATTGTTTTAAATAATATTCAGTTCAATGAAGAGTGATGTATACCACTACTTTAAGGTTTTTATTAAATTTCATTGATTAAATATATTAAGGTAATAAAATCTATTCTTGTTTTGGAATTATATATATAGACACAACATATTGAAATATATACCTGGAAAACCTTGGAAGTACATTCCCTATAAACTACAAAAAGAATCCATGAATATATGTATTTGTGGGCTTTCAATTAATATTACCAAAGCAGAAAAATAATTATTAATTAAAAGTAGTTACTACTGGAGATTACTGTGATAAATTTTATTTTTGAAGTTCCATGTAAAACAGAGCATTAGAAATTACATTACCCATTTTTATTTCTCTGTAAATTGTTTGCGCTGATACCTGCTTTGATGCCAAATTACTAACGTCTTCACTCATGTAGTTCCCATGCCAAGAGTTTTTCACACACATTCTAAATAGCTTACCCCATTGTTCTGAAGGAAACCCCACACACTGAGTCAGTCCCCCAACTACACCCATAATAATTTATAGCCAAGATGACTGTTAGATTCCTGCCAATTGTCATTCAGAGCACCCACAGGTGACAGGGTAGAGCTCCCCCTAGAGGAGTCAGTGTTGACTTGAAAGCAGTAGGTTTGAGTTTAATCTTCAATCGACGTCTTTGTACTACAGAGGTGGTGGTGAGGAGGGTTGAAATGTTAAGCTTTCTATTAGCAGCCCAGTAATTAACCATTGTTTCATCAATTTTCTCAAAGTAAAATCTGCTGGATCCGTTCTGCCCAAGGACTTGAATAAGGCTAAGTTTTCAAATTGCATTTGGGGCAAAATGGAAAGAAGCAGTTTACCTGCCACTTTATATTACCCTCTACCTGTCCATATCTCTGTCACTGCTCATACCACATTAAATTATAATTAAATTCTTACATGCTCAGCTCTCCCAAGAATGAACCCTCTTCAAGGACATTTATTGCTGCAGCCCCTGTGATAAACTTAATAAGTGCTTTCATGTGAATATATATTTATTTAGGCAGGCTAAAATTATTTAGGGCTTTTATTTTCATTACAACTAAATGACAAGAAGAAATTTTACAATATAATAATTTAATGAAATGAAATTTTCATATTTTCCATATATTTAATTTAAAAATTAATAAAATAACTAATTTACTTTCTACTATTCCTGGCACTTAAATAAATAAAGCTAATGATCAAAATTTGACTTCAGTTCAAAAGAGGCACTCATCACTATCAAATAAAACTAAATATTGAACAAATAAGAAACTGGTAAGAAGAAAACAGGTCTGGGATAATTAATTTCAAAAATTTTAGCATACTTTTTGGTGTTATATCCTACATGTTAGAATAGAACTGTCCCCTAGTGTTCCCTAGACTAAAACATGTATGGAGACAAGATTAGTCCATCTTCTATATTGCAATCCCTGCTAGATTCTAGCAGCCAACATTTCACTTAGCAGCTGAGTGCTAGAACACTGGACCATCAGTGTCTTTATGTTGCTCCAAATAATAATATATCTAATATTTAGAAGAGATGAGCATTATGATGATAATAATTCATTGATATGAATAGTTTTATAGCTTGATATAGAAACATTTGATTCAGGATATCTGTGTTTGAATTGTAACTTTAGCATTTGCTATACACTAATCTTATGTAGTTTATATTTTAATTCCTTTCCCCAAGAAAGATATGTTTAAGTTCTAACACTCAATAATGTGATATGGTTTGGAAGCATATCTTTGAAGATGCTATTCATTAGCATGAGGTCATATTAGAGTAAGCCAAACAAAACTCACTGCTATCGAATCTATTTCTACTTTTAGTGATCCACGGGCCCTGTCCAGAAAACTGGAGTTCCTAAAAAAGGAAAGAGTCTTACAGGAAAGAAAATCACATAAAGAAGAAAGCAGGGAGTGAAATAATGGTCTACAACCAAGAAATGTAAAGGATTTTAGCAACCAACAAAACCTAGAAACAGGAAAAGATGGACCTACCAATACATTGATTTTGGATGTAAAACATTCAGAACTCTGTGGGAATAATATTTTGTTTCACTCCTCCTTTGAGTCACTCATTCTATAGTCATTTTTCAAAGCATACCCAGGAAGATAACTTCAAGGCATTTATATTAAAATATCTATTAATAGCAACCAAAATCATCACTAATACTGAGCATGGAATAAACTGAGCTAAAGTGAAAGTTCTTCAGTTTATTTTCTTATTCAAATACTCTAAAGAATAAATAAGACAATTGTCTCTATTTTATGAGTATGCAAGATTAATTGGCCATTTTCTTGTATGAGACACATGAAAAAAGTAGGAATCACCAATTACATTTCAAAGTTCAGACTCTCAGAAATTCTCCCCTGTCAACCCACTTAACTTTACAGTTTAACCTCCTACTAAAACAACCCGGGGTTCAATCACTTCTACTCAGGCTCTTTTCTGGAAATTTCCACATTTAACATAACAAACCAGGGATTTTAGGTCCTATATATTTGATTACACAGCTCTTCTACTCTGATTCTACCACTTATCTACAGGTTTATACTGAAATGGCTTTCATGTTGTATGATAAGGAAACTATCCCATCAATGTATCAAATACTAAAGAGTTACACAAGAACAGTTCTGAGCGGGGTTTCCGGACTAAGAACAAATGACTATCTATTTATTAGTAATTGTCCATTGATAATCTTATAAGTATCATGTAAGCACTGCCTGAAAATGAGCACCATAGTTTAAAAAGCACTAAGAGTATTTCTGGGCAAGAGTTACCTCTTCAAAACAGAATTAAGCTCTTTTTCTGTCCCTGAGCAATACTTTCAGTAACATCACCTGCTGATGCCACACAAACAAAAATGAGAAGACATAGCTGCAAACTTCATTAGTCATCAGAATGACATGGAAAGTATAAAAACAAATATCCTGGGCATTAGTCAGCTTAAGTGCAATAATAATCATCACTATGAAACATATGTTTTACTAGGCAGAAAATGACAAATTCAATAGGCTTAACATTAATTCCCATAAAGAAAATATCCAGATATTGAAGCATAATGTTATATGTTATAGAAATATATACCTATATGTACTGTATATATACTATATATAGTAACACACAAGGAGGATCAATTAAAACAACTATTATTCAAATATATGCACCAAGTACTAAAGTCAGTGAATAGAGAAAAGAATTCTACCAATTTCTTCTGTTTGAAATTGAGCAAAGATGCCATCAGGATGCACTGGTAATTCCAAGTAATTGCAATGTGAAACAAAGGGTGTTGGGGGTGGTGTGGTAAAAGGGAGATGAAGTCAAGTAGTCCAGGAAGAAAAGGAATGTTTGGATTCTCACTGTGGTGGCAATTGTACAATTCTGCTGGACAAGATAGATCTATGGAATGGTATGCTATCTATATTAAATCCTGTTTATTAATATATTTTTAAAAGAGGAAGAATCAGTAAATTGAAATATGGTCCTGGAAATAGAAACAAAGTTGGAGATCACGTGATAGAATTCTTGTAATGCCAATAGCTTCTTCATTGCCAATACATTTTTCAGCAAATAAATATGATTATACATGCAAAACCAGTCAGATTGTATCTACCAGAATCAAATCAGGTATATCAATGGGAAGAAGTCATGGGGAAGCATGATATCATCAACAAAAACAAGGAAAGGGGCTGACAATGACAAAGACAATGGGTTGCTCATATGCACGTTCAGGATGAAGCTGAAGAAAATTTAGTAAAGCAGACCCTAAATATGACCTTGAGTATATCCCACCTCAATTTATAAAGCATGCTAAGAACAAATTTGATACACCAAAGACTACTGACCAAATAAATTGCAAGATGATATCAAGAACATTACACTTTTGACATAGAAATGGTAAAGAACATAGATTCAATTATGATATGAAACAGGTGAACATAAAATTTCAAAAGCATACTGAGAAGACAAAGCACAGGATTCTTCTACAAAAGAGAAAAATCACCATCTCTCAAGTTGAACAAACTGAAGATAATATCCAAGCCTCCAGTTGCAAGTATGAAGGATTTAATAGGTAATATACCGAAACTATTGATGCAGGAAACATCGAAAGAAGGTGAAAGGAAAACACAGTCACTGCACCAAGCATATTTGTTTGAGGTTCAACCATTTCTATGATATTAAGGGAAGCATTTCAAGCTGTACTGAAAATATAAGTAGAACCCTAAACTCCAAGTATTAAAAGCACTCATTTCTAAGTGCCAAAAAATTTGGAAGGAAGCTACCTGCCCAACTGACTGAAAGATATCCATATTTGTGATCATTTTAACCAAAGGGGACTTGGAGGAAGATAAAAAATGTCAGCATTCAGTATCGATTGCAACCCCACGTAAAGAATACAAAAATCCCCACAAGGGGACCAATGCATCAGGATAAATGGGGAAAAATAATCATCAAGATTTCATTTTATGTAGACTAACAATAACGGCCCTGGAAGAGATGTTAAAAAATGTAATTCACTTGGCGAATCTGTTGAACAAAACCTATTTGAAGTGATGAAGAGCCAAGATGTCAGGACATGTGTACATACTGGGGAGTGAATAAGGAAGACTGGGGAAGAATTGACGCACTGGAATTCTGGGGTTGTTGAGAAATAGGGAAAGTGATATCTACAACTAAAAGAGAAAACAAAGCTCTTTTGGAAGAAGTACAGGTGGAGTGCTCCTTGGCACCCAAAAGAGCAAGATTCACCTCATGCCTCACGGTGATCCTACAGATGACAGAGCAAGACTCGGACCAGCCCGACACCAGTCTCGCAATTGTTATGGCGTTGGACTCCTTGTTGTTGTCCCAGGGGCAACGCATCTCAGTGCGGCCTTCCTCTTTTGTGCTGCCCCTCTATTATAGGAAGGACTGGTCTCTCCTGACATGTCCAAAGAATGAACAGGGCAGTAAAGTAGAAGGTCAGAAAGCAAAGAGGAAGTCCCTTAGTGAGATACTCTTAGTCAGTTAGAGAAGAGAAATATAGCTGAAGAAAGACACATACATATATAAGGGAGAGGTTTATATACACGAGCAACTGAATATTTAGAAAGCATCCCAGCCCAGTCCCAATCAAGTCCGTAAGTCCACTATTCACCCATATGCCCGATACCAATCTATAAAGTCCTCTTCAGACTCATGAAACACATGCAATGATGCCCAATGCAGAATGATCACAAGCAAATAGGTAGAGAGTCTTTGGATCCAGTGACTTCAAAGGCATCTCAGTGTTGGCAGAGGTCCCTTTGTGGTTTTTCTGCATTTGGAGGTCTAGTTGTATCAGGACAGGCCCATGTGGCTTTTCCTGCTCAGGACACTAGGGTAGTTCCACATGTCTTGTCAGCTGCAATGTCTCCTAGGGAAGTCAGCAGAGAGATAATGTGTCCCCTGCTTCCAAAGAGGAAAAATCGGGATTTCCCAAAATTCTCAGGAGAAGGCCATGCCACACCATGGTCTCATTGGCTATGATCTGATTGGCAGGCTAGATTCCAACCCTACATGCTTAATCCTTAAATTGACAATTATATAACTACCATAATAATAAATTAGTAATAAATAAATAAATAGTGCATTAATAACTAAATAGAGTTGCTAAATATAAACCCAAGTGAAAGCAATGTTAGCAAGTTAAATGTAAGTTATGGTGCCCCAAAGACCAAGGTAGAATTTCCCCCACAAGGTTTAAAAGTCTGTAAATCTTTAGAAAAGAAAACTACCCTAATTCTCCTGGTCTTCTTTGTCCTGCCATATCAATCAGTAGCTGAATGTTTCATCACTGTGCCATGAAGCCTCATAAGGCAATCTTAGTTCCTAATTATAGTGCATATGAGGGAGGTTAAAAAGGATTATGAAAAATGTAAACCCAAGTCAAACTCACAGCCATAGAGCCAATGCCAATTTATCGCGACCCTACACTAGAGGGGAGAGCTGTCCCTGTTAATTTCAAGACTGTAACGCCTTGCAAGAGTAAATGTCCTGTCTTTCTCCTAGAGAGCAGCTGGTGGTTTTGAACTATGGTCTTTTATAGTAGGGGGCCAACTTGTCACCACTGTAAAGAGAACAGATTTTAAGCAGGACACCATTGACTGGGTTGTGGAGGGGGGGGGCGGTTCTTGATTAAAAAGTTGGTCTATATTGAGCACCAAAAAGTTCATAGAATGCATATATAGTATTGTAATCTATTTATTTTAATTTGAAAATACCGCAGGACCCAGGAAAAATTGTTACAAAACAGGACTTCTAGTCACTTTACCTAGGCCACCCCAGCTCTTGTTAGAAACCTAGACGGTATATAACAGTAACTTCACATGAAAAATAACTTGGAGCTGCTCAACTAAAAAAAAAATCACAAAATATTTTGAGAACGAATGAAGATTTTACAGGCTTAGAAGGGGCTTAACATTCATATCAATGAATTAATCAACTTGGATGACCATGATGGGTATACTCTAGCAAACAGTAATCTATGCCTTGCCTAAATGAAAACCAAGTTCTTTATAACATAAATAGCCCTCTAAAACCAAGCACTACATATTTGGGTCAAGTTCGTTGATGAGACCTATCATTGGCAACTCCCCAAAAGATGACTAGGTCAAGAATCAATCCCTTAGGTAGAACATCTGAAGGATATTAGTGGATAAGCATGTTAGGCTGCTGCAGGAGTTGGCAAACTCTTGAGACTGAAGAACCAATCCTGCCCCTCCTACCAACTTTAAAATCACTCAAGAGCCTTAAGTATGTTTTTCCAAACAAATGAAATCACCATGATCTGAAACAATAACCTTCAAATTTTCAATGCTACTTCAGAACCACGTGTCCACACTGAAAGTTAGCCAACCACTGAGCTAGTATATTAGTATGGGTAGACCGGAGAAACAAACCCACAGAAATGACCAGATTTTAAGTGAGACACCATTGACCGGGGGGTAGAGGGGGTGTGTGTTCTTGATTCAAAATTTGATCTAGATGGAGCAACAAAAATGTTCATAGGGCTGAGCCCCCGTGGCGTAAGTGGTTGAGTGCGGAACTGCAGCTTGCGAAGCTTGGTGGTTCAAATCCAGCGGCGGCTCTCAGGAGTGGCACTGAGTAGCGCCCACAACCACTAGAGACAGTGATGCCCACACATGAAAAAAAATGTTCATAGAATGCAAAAATAGTTTCGTAATATATTTATTTAATTTTAAGACACCACAGGGCGTGGGACAAATTGTTAAAAAGCGGGATGTCTGGTCACCTTAAAAGATATGTATGTGTGCATTAAGAAAGCATCCTTACAGTCCATAAATCTGACATGAGCCCCTGTGTCTAACACCGATCTCCAAAGTCCTCCTCAAACTTGCAAAACACAGACAATGATGCCAACTGCGGAAAGAAAGCCAAATCAGTGAGCATGGAAGCATCTCAGCGCTGGCAGGGATCTCCACATGGCTGCTTCAGCACCCAGAGCTGCGTCAGGGCAGGGTCATGTGGATTCTCCTTAGGAATGTCTCATATGAAGTAAGCTCTGCCAGTGTTGGCAGAGAGCTAGCTAAGGCAGTTGTGCCCTGGTCTAACCATCAGAAAACAAGAGACCAGAGAACAAGAAAGTAAGGCTCACCAAGCCATTTATCTTTCTGCCCTTCAATTAATCCCATATGTGTTTATCGGCCAGGTTGACACAATAAGCCTTGACTATCTCAGTTAGTTTGACTAGATAAATGAATCCAATGACACTCATAGTATGTAAGAAAAAGATTTATATCAAGAAGTAATTATATCCCAGCCAAATCCAATTCAACTCACATCCATAAGTACCATACTAGTCTATGAGTCCCTCTTCAAATTCATACAGTCACAAGCAAAGATGCAGAATGTGGGAATATCACTGGCTGGTGGGTGCAAAATGATGTGCATTCAGTGTCAATGAAATCCTGGCAGGGTCTGGCTGCTCGGACAGTCATCAAGCAGGAAGCTGAAGGCAGAGAAGGAAGGAGAGGCTCCCTGGGTCCTCCTGAGGTGAAGGCCACACCCACAAGGAGGATACCACTCTGACTATTTTATATATTTTCAAGTTAACAAAAAATTATAAAAATGCTTCAATAAATAATTCCTTCAATCTAAGTAACCATTTAAATCAAGCTAGAAGGGTGAAACTGTAAACATGAAATTCTGGGGAAAAGCTCCATGAGAAACATGTGAAAGTAAAAAGTTGTTCAGGACAATTTACTTAAAACATTTAAGCTAATACTTACAAAAATATTGGTATTTTTCAGCACTGGAAATAGGTTTTAAAATATCTTCTTCACTAAATAATACATCAAATAAATAAACCATAGCAGGACCAACCTATCTAGATTTAAAAGCTAATCTTAAGTGAATAATATTGATATTTGAAACACTGAGAAATATGGTGATAAGAAATATGAATAGGAAAATATGAAAAAAATTCTTAATTTCTCCTTTAAGACAGAGTCCTAAATATTGAGTTATCAAATTTATTTATTTCTACCTTCCATATAATATCAGTTATATGTAGCACACACGTACAATAATCTTTTTTTTAATTCTACTGTAATTTATGAAGGAAGGAGACCAGAATGAGTTATAGTATTACAATATTCTCCCTCATTAATATAAATCACATAGATGCCTGTCCTTTCCTATAAGCCAATACACACACACTAGTTCAATAGCTGTAGTTCATAAAAAACAGTTGGAGGAGAGAGTGAAGGATGGAAGAAAACCCCAAAAGCAGATGAAAATACCTGAGACTACAGGAGCAAACAAATCACATCTATCTCTTCTGTAGAGTTTCTTTTCATTTTTTTTCATCTCTTGGTTGTACATTTCAAGTGTTTTTCCTATAAGTATCATATCCATGGGTATGGTTTTCTAATATAATCTGCTGTTGCCTGTATCATGACTAGTACATTTTGTCTGTTGACATTCTGGGTCATTATCGATGTTGTTGTCATTTTGCTGTTTGGTTTTGTTTTGTGGTTTTATTGCTTCTTTTTTTGTTCTGCCTCTATTTCTTTATTGTTTTGAGTACTATTTTCATTGTATGATTTCTAAATGTTGACCTAGTGTCCTTGATTTGGTCTGTTGTTGTTGGACCTCCATCCAAATTGTGCCTGTTGGTGTGTTTTTTTTTAAATACTAGCCTTGTTTTTATGAATTCTTTACATTTTTCCTTGCCTGGAAATGCCCTTATTTCACATTCATATTTGACAAGAGTGTTTTTCTGGATATGTTTCTTGATTGCCAGATTTTCATTTTTCCTTTCTTTTAGAATTTTATATATGTCATTCCATTGTCTCCTTGCCAGAAAGGCTTCTGGTGAAAATTCAGAGTTCATACTTAAAGGTTTTCCTTTATAAGTAACAAAAATTTTTCCCCAGCTGCTTTCAGAATTATCTTTTCCATGATTTTGGAGAGTTTGATTACAATATGCTATGATGTGTTTTTTGGGGGGTCTGTCCTATTTAGAGTTCTCTCAACTACTTTCATAGTTATTTTCTTGCTTATTATTTTGTAGGGAAAATTCTCAACTATGATTTCTTATACCATTTTTTCTGTATATCTTTTTGTTTGGTATTCCTCTGGGATCCAAATAACATGGCTGTTCCTCTTGATAGTGTCCCACAGCTTTCTTCAGATTCCCTTCCTTTGTTGTTTTTTAGATTGTTGATTATTTCTCTCATCCTGTGCATTTTAAAGACTTGTTTTCAAGTCACTAGTCTGATTTTTTTTCTTTTCAAGAAATTCTATTATTTAGCTCTTTTATCATGTTGTCTCATTCTCTTCCCTTATTTTTTCTTGTCTGGATTCCCATTTGGGGTAGGATTTCTAGCTTTTCTTATCTTTTCTCTATGTGTTGAATGTATCTAAACAGCATTCTCCTACAGTCTATTCAAAGTACTTCCAAGGTCTCTTCTTAAGTGAAATTGTTTGTTTTCTACATTGTTTGGATGTTTTAGCTATTTATTTTGATTTTATGTGTGTGTAATAGTTAAAACCTATTTCAGTGGAATCATGGTGCAGCTATTAATTGTTGGACAACAGGATCTTTCAGGGGCATGACTCAATGTTGTGTGGATGTTCATGGGTTTCCTTTACTAAATGTTTTCATGGTTAAAGCTTCCTTACTGCGTTGTTTGGAAATCTGGAACTTTTTTGGAAAGTCCGAGGGCTTGCACTGCCATTGCTTGGGGGAAGTGGTGAGATCTTCCTTGTCAGGGACAGCTGAGAACTATTTTTTCCAAGTACTAGGGCAGCTGAGGTCTTTCTTGATGGGAAACAGCTGAGGCCTTCCTTGTTCATTTGAGGGGATACCTGAAACCTTCCCTGCTGAAGTGCAGGGGAAAATAGTGCCTACCTTGAAAAGGGGCAAGGACACTGAGTTTCTCCTTGGAAGGTGAGGTGGGAACCCTTGGGTTCTTCCTTGATAGGTGCAGTGGGTAGATTGAGCTTTCCTTAACAGAGAGTGGAGATAACCAGGGTCTTCATTGCCACATTGCTGATATTCCTGGAATGTCCTTGCTGGGAGGTGGAGAAAACTGAGTGTGCTGGTGTGCAAGGACACTCAGGGCCCTCCTTTGTTGCTGGGGGTGGAGAAGGCGTTACTTGTGTCTATCTTCCTGGAGTATGGGAAGGCCTCAAGATGAGTCATCTTTGAAAGTATATATAAAGAAAGAAAACTCAGAAGAGCAATTCCAAATCTCTGGTTGAAGTGGCAAAAGTTCAGACCAGAAGTCGCAGAGGCTTTGGGACAGAGAACATGGACCAAATAAGAAGAGCAGTGCCAAGTCTGTAGAACTATAAGGCAGAGTGGCAGGGGGTCTTTCTGATCTTAGGATGCAGACACCAGGATGCAGACCATGTACCTGGAAGGCTGATGATCAGATTGAGATTCTGTTGCTGGTTGCAAAGTGTTGACATGGACCATTGACTATCCTTACTATTTAATGATCTAAACTTGAGATAACCTATTATATTCCTATGCTAGTCCAAGTAGAGTAAAGCAAATTCTTAAACACACATATGTAAATAAGAAAGAGGTTTATATACAAGAGGAAATGAATATTGAGAAAACATCCCAGCTCCATCCAGATCAAGTCCACAAGTCTGAGATTAGCCCATATGTCCAATAGCAATCCACAAAACCCTCTTAGACTCACAGAACACATGCCATAATGCTAAAGTGGCCAGACGGTCCACTTTTTAACAATTTAACAATGTCCCGTGGCATTTTAAAATTAGAATAAATATATTACAATACAATTTTCGCATTCTATAAAAATTTTTATTGCTCCAACCAAATTTTTAATTGGGAACCCCCACACTCTCTTACCCCCCCAACCCGGTCAATGGTGTCCCAATCATAGGTCAGTGGGTAGAAAGTCCTTGGATCCAGTGGTGTTAGAAGCCTCTCGGCACTAGCGGGGGTGGGTGGCAGGACGGGGGGTCTCCACATGGCTGCTCCAGCACCTTGGGCTATGTCAAGGTAGGCCCATCTGACTTCTCCTCAGGGATGCCTCACAGAAAGTCAGCCTTGTCCGTTGAGTGTCTCCAAGAGAGTGAATGGAGAGAGATAGTATATCCCACCTCCAAAAAGGAATTACCACATTTCCCAGAATTCTCAGGTGAAGGTGATACCCACACAGAAGTCTCATTGGCTATCTCCAGATTGAGAGGCTAGACTCTATGCCTACATTCTTTGTTGTTGTTGTTGTTGTTGTTGTTTTTGGGGGGGGGGGGACATGACTGCCTTCTGGTGGGAGTGGAAGGCCCAGCCTTACTGCTGCTGCATTTGAACTGCCAAGCCAATGGGCTGCAGTCCCGCACTCAACCACTACACCATCAGGGCTCAGCCCTCTTTGCCTACATTCTTAATCTTCAAATTCACACCAGATTAAGTGACTGCCACAATTCTTTAATAGATTTCCATGATTTTTAGTATTGTCGATGAGCTCTGTGATTATTGAAATGAACTATCAAATCCATTGTAAAAATAGTGCATCGTGGAAGGAAAGGTTTGTGTCAGAACAGGATAAAAAATAATGTGGAGGCATGTCATGTCTGACACCTGCTCCTTGGCAATAGGGAAGCCAGAGGAGGTCAGATATGGTTCGCCATGCTCTTTATTGCAATTTTCCAAGAAGCTGCAATTAATTGGAACCAATATGATGGCTCTTAATAAAAGTAAGAACTTTGGGTTTATTATCAATCAATGCTTTTTCATCTTGAAAACAATAGAACAGAGTGCATATCTTTCATTCTGAACAATAGGATAAAGCAAGATACAATGCAAAGCAACTTGTTCCCTGTCCAGGTGTCAAAACATCTTTCTGGTGATGACTTGTTTGACAAAACCATATCTCATTATTTTAAACATAACCTTAGAATTTCTTCAGAGGATTAGCTGGATTTGAATTATTCTGATGTGAAAAGGGTGTTTAGAGCAAGTTTGTGTTTTCATTAAATTTTATGTTGATTGGAAGAGTTGCAGCTACCACTGCTGTTTTTAAAAAAGAACTATTCTTAATTCTACCAGGGGTGATACCAATTTAGAGATATTATTCAATTGTCTTTCTCTACTCGAAATCACAAATCTGTTGAACTTTTCCAAGGCATATGGCCTCATCAATATCTTCTGAATCTTGTGTGACAGATTTTGCTTGTCAAGTGAACCAATAACTTTAAAGACTAGACTTTGGGTTCAAACAAATTTAAAGTGATAAATTTATAATCTATGTGAATTAAATCATTATTTTCTTGGGGAAAATACACGTCTCACCTAAGTTGCAAATGCTGGTTGTTGCCTTTGTATTCTAACTAATGAGATCTTTGTTATGTGTGTAGCTTTATATCTTGTGCCAAACCACAGGTTACCATGATAGTAAAATCTAGGTTTGTAGGCTTTTGCTTCAATTTCCCTAGATACCTCCCAACCTCAGATAGTCCCCCAGTGTAAGTAAATTGCAAAAATCATGGCAATCTGTGTGCATATGATATATATTTTCATATACCTGTGTGCATAAGCACTTATAAGTACATGAGTGTGCATTTAATTTCTATCAATTATACACTCTTCATTTTTAAAAATTTCATTAGTAGCTGTCTTGAATCTGACCCATACACCTTTTTTTTTCTTTTTTTTCACACCCCATACACCTTTTTAAAAACAATTTTGAGTTTAAGAAGTATAATTTATACTAAAAGCGTCTGTTCTCTTTCAACAAACCAATTGGAAGTTTGCTTACAAACTTTCTAAGACATTAGTCAAAGGATTCTGACAGCTGTTAAAGGAAATATTTTATTTAACTTAGTGCTTTAACTACAGGCTTTTATTTTTTTAATCTGCTCCTATCCTACATGTTATTTTAGGTATCATCAAGTTGATTCCAACTGATAATGACTCAGTGTACAATAAAGCACTGTTCGGGTCTGCACCATCTTCACAATGTTCTAATGTTGGACCCATTGTTACAACTGTTGTGTCGTTTCATCTTTCAGAGAGTTTTCCTTTTTATGTACTCTATTTTAGTAGACTATCTATTTTAGCAAGTATGCTGTTCTTCTCCAGGGATTAATCCCTGACCTTGTTTCTAAAGAACATTTTGGGGCTGAACCCCGGTGTCATAAGTGGTTGAGTGCGGGACTGCAGCCCGCGGGTTTGGCGGTTCAAATCCAGCAGCAGCTCTCGGGAGCAGCACTGGGTAGCTCCCACAATCACCAGAGGGCAGTGATGCCCACACCCCCCCCAAAAAAAAACCAGAATGTTTTGACTCTGCTTCATGCAACACAGTTTATCTTTTCTTTTTAAAGTTCATGATATATTTAATATGTTTCCCAACTATTCACAGATACTAATCCTTCCACGACTTTCTTTATCCACTGTAGTGCTTTCCTAGGTATATGGCATAATTGAACATGGGTTGGGTCAAGTACACCTTACTTCTCAACATGACATCTTTGGAATCCTACATTTAAAGTAAGTCTTGGAGAGTATATTTCCCCCAGTGCAATGCATAGTTTGATTTCATGACTATTGCTTCCATGGCTTTGATTAGTTATAGAATGAAACCTTTTAACACCTCAAATTTTCTTTATTCATGTTCATACTTGTTATTGTTACCATTGTGAGGATCTTGTTTTGTTTATGATTAAATGTAATCTATATGGAAAATTATAGTCTTCAATTTTCTTTAGTAAGTTTTTCAAGCCCTCTTTACTTTCTGCATTCAAGCTTGTATAATTTACAGATTATATGGTGTTAATGAGTTTTCTCCCAATTTCAATCCTGGTATTCAGTCTTCTTCGTAAACCCCAAACCTTGGATCATTTGCTCAGCATAGAGGTTGAATAAGTATGATGAAAGAAAACTACCCAACATACACCTTTCCTCAGTTGAAACCATGCTGTGTTCCCTTGCTCTGTTCAAATGACTGCTTCTTAGTTCAAATTGAAGCTGAAAATAATTGAACTGGTGAGTTTGTGATCAGAAGCCCAACACTTCATCTACAGTGCCTCTAGGGTTCCTTTTAATAAAATGCTTATCGATTTGTAACCCCTACAGACCACATAAAAACAAAATAATAATACAAAACCACCACAGCAAAAATTACTGCTGTGGAGCTGATTTTGACTCATAAAAGACTTCCACAGGATTCTTTCACTTTACTTGTTTAGCTCCATGTTTGCACATTTTATTATAATTTTATGATATTATAACTTTGTCTTTTCTGTCTTTGTTAGCTTTCATAAAACTGGTTCCAACTCACAGCAACTCCATGAAAAAACAGACAAGAAATCTGCCAAGCTTGCACCATCCTCATGATAATTACTTACCTTAAACCCACTGTGTCAATCCTTCCTATGAAGGGCCTTCTTTTTGACGTCTCCTCTACTTTACCCAGCATGCTGTCATGTAAAGTGTACAGCTCAGTTATCTTATTTCAGCATTTCTTCCTTTTGCTTTTGTTACTACTGTCTATTCAAGAGTAAGTTTCGGTGTCTTTTATGATGCCCACTTTGGTCTTTTCCTTATTTTTCGCCTAGGTCTGAGTGTTTTTAATGATCGTTTGCTTTCTTTGTTTATCACTTTCCTTATGTCATCCCACAACTCATCTGGACTTTGGTCACTGGGTTTTTAGTTATAAAATATGATTATGTGAGGATTTCTAAATTCAGAAGGCATTACCTAGATCATAAATGGGGTCTTCTGCACTTCTTAGAACAGTTCTTGGGACAAATTATACATTTCAAAATCATCTGTACTTACAGGAGTAGAAATCAACCAAACATCATTTTCTTGCATTATTAGAGTTTCAAATATCCTATTAGCATGGTTTATCTGAAAATGTAGCCAGGTATTTTATTTGAAATAGTAGGAATCTATCCAACCCCCTCATTGGCCCTCATGCACAATGTAGTATTACCAATTTATTGGGTAGATCATAATAGACTGTAGATATCACTGAAAAGAAAAGGACATGGGGTCACTATAAGTTGGATATGATTGGTAACACCTAACAGCAAAAATAAAGTTATTTGGTAGTTGTATGAGTTATAAAGTTTATGGCTAGAAAAACCATCTCTAGTAATTTATTGTATTGCCACATATTTATGTACATATTATAACTAAAACAGATTTAAAGGAAGATCTGGTGATCTACTTTCAAAATTTTGTCAATAAAAATTCTGTGGTTCACAACAGCTGATTTATAATATACAGAGGTAAGGAAAACATTACTATAAAATAATATAAACCATTATTATATAATACCAAATGTGAAGCTATTGTTTGTTGACTGTGTAGGTTTATACACATAGTAAGGCAATGTTTTTATCTGTATAAATCTTTCTAGATGAAATAATTTTATTATTCTTGATTTACACACCACATCATAAGAACAATTTTGATATCTTCAAAGGACCCAACAAAATATTCTAAATATTCACTGAGATTTGGGGTGAAAAAAGGAATATGAAGGGTATATAGGGAAAATTCTCCCAATAGAACTCTCAAAGGATAATCCTTTCTTTCTTGGAAAAATTAGCAGGTGCACTGTTATGTTGAAAAAAAACCAAACTGTCCGTTCAACTTTTCTGGCCCTTTTGTTAACTATGTAATTTTCCATTTTCTTAAAATGTTTGACTAATAAATCTGTCATTATTCTCTGTCAATTGAGATAATCTATCAAGATCACCCCCTTTGAGGTCAAACAAAACAATTTTCCACTAATAAACTTTTATGTTAATTTTTTGCCCTCAATTTAACTGATTCAGCAGGTCCTCTTAGAAATTCTCATATTGATGTGATCCCCTTTTTTTGAAACAATGTTAGATTTGTTACATGACTCAGATAGGTGTTCTAGTGAGATAACTTGTCTTCTGTCATGCACTTATTCCAGAGAGTTTTAATAATTTTTTAAAAAACCTGTTGCTGTATTACATAAACTCAAATAGATGGAAGATGGACCATTTAGGTAGGAAGATACTCAAAATGCACAATGGTTGCAAGAAGGAACCTAATCATAATAAAGATTATGTTGTTGGCAGAAGACTACGCAAAGTGTTCTCTTACGCATAGGGTGGCCTTAAATCAATGTCCCCACCAAGTTGACACACTTTCCATCTTAGAGGATGTAAAAGTGGAAGTGAGCAGAGAGGGAAAATCCCAGTGGCACTATTAAAGAAAAACCAGGAAGAAGGTCTTTCAGATTTCCTTACACTAAAAATGTCAAAATTCCCTATAACATGACCCAAGATTTATGCCAAGACATCTGGAGATCTCCGAGGGCTGATGGGCCCACAGATGTTGTGAACAGATACAGATTTCCCCCTGCGTTGAGAGAGAACGTGTTCACCTAAAATTGGCTGCCAGAATTTGAAATTCTAGCCTTCTGAATGCTGAGATAATAAATTTCTGTTTGTAAAGGCCAACCTAGAGTTGCATTTCTGTTATAGATGCAAGAGAAAGCAGACAGTCTTAAGATGTTGAAATTTTGACTAGCACTCAAGAAGAGTACAAAATTTTAAATGTATCAGAAGGTGGTATGAGCATGATGTAATTGAAGGGCTTCTCTTTCACTAGAGGCAATTCGTGTGTGGGGGGATGTCCAGTGAAGTACAATTGACTCCAGGACCTCTCTGAAAGACACTATCAATTATTGGATCATCAATATAAGGAGATGTATTTTTTATATCTACATTTCAATTATGATTCTCCTTCCTAAAGTAATTTCAGAGTAAAAACTTTCTCTCAAAACAGACACAGCATAAAGTGAGCAGTTACAGCTACAGGACATACAGGTTTTCTAATTCCTCTAGTCTCTAACAGCGACTTTTGCCTGAGGCTTCTGGCTTACCACTCCCCATCCTTTCTAATTGAAGGCACTCAATGATGCTGCTTGAACAGATTTGTAAACATTTGATTGTCAATAACCTCAACCTCCTACAGAAAAAAAAAATAACTGAAATGCAGTTGTGCCAACATATTGTTAGGAGGATACACTAATTATTTTTTAACCTGCACAGGATGATAGCACTGATAGCACTCCATGACTCTCCTCATTGTGCTATTTTATGGATTTCTTTAAATAGAAAAACAATGATAAAATAACAGCCTATGCATTTGTCAACAGCTGGATCACAGTATGTTCCTTTTGTAACACAATGCAGTGATATGTGAGAGAGTAGGGAAAAGAATAAATCAATTTTGTCAACAGTGCTTTGGGGAATTTCACTAAAGAAGCCCAAATGGGCTTAGGTATTTTTCCTTCATTTACTACAAAGTAAATCTGAATGGTGGCTTTTCATCTTTTAACCTCATCTCCTATAAAACATCTACACTGGCAAACCCCTTCTGCTTAATTTGAAGTACTTCCACCCATGTTTCAGTTATATTTCTATTATCAATAACAGAGTCCTCTAAATAAGGATGGGATATTCTGCCCAATAAATGTGTTACAAACTGTGAATCCTACTTCATTTAGTGGAAATTACCTCTACAGTTTGAAAATTGTTGCCAAAGTTAACTAGTTTAATTTGTAGTTTGGTTTGGTTTGGTTTTCACTTACCTAAAATATTGCTCTTTGTACTCCCTTCTGCTCCATGCATATTAAATACTATTGGGCAAAAGCCCTTTAAATTATAAATTTTTATCTACTGTTGCATTATCTATTTTATAAATTGCACATTAAACATTTTTATCTACGTTGGCATTATTTGCCTTTTCTTTAACTTCCAAAGTACCTATTATAATTTGTCCAGTGCTGGAAAAATAAAATTCACGTTTACAGTATTTTATAAATATTTATGAAGAAGTTAGTATGGTTTTTTACCATTAAGATAAACTTTCTAGTTATATTGGTTAACTACTGACTTTGCAGGATTGCTTTGAAGATTTCAGTAATTGAGTTATTGAGGCTGGCATTACTACATATATATACAATACACGTATTTTAAAATCATATAATACTTTATATAAATATAGAAGATATGTATACACATATGGTATATAAGAATGTGTGTGTGTGTGTGTAAGACCCAGTTGCATAGTGGTCAAACACTTGGTTTCTAAACAAAAGATTGAGGTGGATGGATCCAACCCACTAGTGGATCTACAAAAAAAAGGCCAAGTTCACTGCTTTCATAAAGATTGATAGTCTTGGAAATACTTTGAAACAGTTCTAACCTGTCTATAGTGTCATGAGTTGAAATCATCTTGATAGCATTCAACAACAACACATACACTTTATGTTAAAATGGACCCAATTGCAATGGGTTTAGTTTTCTTTTTGATTTTATATAAATATTTATACTTACAGGAACAAAAGATTTGAAGATTAAATGAAAACAAATGTAGAGACAAAATGCAAATGCCCACAATAATTTGTGGTATTTAGTAGTCACTAGAAAAGTGGATTTAAAAAAAAAAGAGAGAAAAGTGGACTTTTTTAAAGTAAGTAAATCACTAAGTTTTCAAGTAAGTCT
Source organism: Nesogale talazaci (assembly GCA_004026705.1). Classification (NCBI taxonomy): domain Eukaryota; kingdom Metazoa; phylum Chordata; class Mammalia; order Afrosoricida; family Tenrecidae; genus Nesogale; species Nesogale talazaci. Next base: position 10,203 of record PVJH01018404.1, on the reverse strand, counting down.
TACAACTAAGTAGATTAGTTCAATTGAATTATAGTTCTGGCAAAGACTGTCAAAAGCACCTTGGACTGCTAAAAGCACAAAAGAAATCTGTCTTAGAAAAAATACAACCGGAAAGCTTCTGGAAAGACAGCCTTGAAAGAATTGTCCCCAGGTCCTTTGGGAAAGGCCACTCCCTGGAAAGTGGCGTCATGCTTGATCAAGTGTAAAGACAATGAAAAAGAGGAGACCCCTCAGGAAGATGGAGTGATACAGTGGTTGCCATAATGGACTCAAAACTAACCATTGTGAGACTAGCACAGGTCATGCCTTCTTCTGTTGCACAGAGGAGTGCTCTGAGTCAGAACCTACTGGACAGCCTGGGCCCTGTAATAACAAGTAGATCCGTCTGAATGGTGAGATAAAGTTTATTGTATCCACCTGGCTGATAAACGCATGCGGGATTAACTGAAGGGCGGAGAGATAAATGGCTCAGCGAGTCTCACTTTGCTTGTCCTCATGTCTCTCTGATGGTTGGAACCAGGTACAGCTGCATTAGCCAGTTCCCTGCTAGAGCTGGAAGGTTCACTTACTTCCTGCAAGACATCCCTGAGGAGAAACCATATGGACTTGCCCTAATGTAGCCCTGGGTGCTGGAGCAGCTGTGTGGAGACCCCTGCCAGTTCTGAGATGCTTCCACGCTCACTATTCTGCTATCCTCCTGTAGTTGGCATCATTGTGTGTGTTTTGTGAGATTGAGTAGGATTTTGCAGATTGGTTTCAGACATTTGGGCTAATGTTGAATTTATGAGCATAGACACCACTGGGGTGGGATGCTTTCTTAATGTACACTTACCCTTTTTATAAAACTCTTTCTTATATATGTGAGTTTCTGTGGAAAGTTTCCCTATACTCATTCAGACATAGAAAATTTTAAAAGGTAATTGCAACCCCCCCCAACAAAATCAAACAAAGAATGAAACCTGTGCAGGAATATGAATCTCTGATAAAATAGACTGCAAGATAAGAAACAATAGTCATCTTGAAAGACTAAAAAGGAGCTATAGAATTATTACAGAAATAAATAAAACTAGGACATATAGCCATATTCAGCCTATACCTCCCAATGAAAGACCCTCAAAATATATTATCCAACTCTCACAGATTTCAACAAAGGGGACTTTCATACATCACTCACAAAGAAACCTATATCAAGAATAAAAAAGCTCAATACAGACACAGAAGTACTAAACAACACAATCAGTCAACTTGAACTAGACATATACAGACACTCCACCTCACAAAACACAGTGTACATTTTCCTCCCAGTATACTGAAAGCATTCTCCAGTGTAGACCATGATGCCACAAGGCAAACCTTCATACATTTATAAGCATTGTGACTCTGCTTCTCATTGTCCAGACACCAATGCTTTACAACCAGAAACCAAACATTGAAAGAACCAGGGCAAAAACCTAAGTGTGTAGAAATTGAACAGCATGCGACTTTAAAATGGGTAGATAATGGATTAAATAAGGATACAGCTTTTTAAAACCCTTTTTAAAATTGAAAATGAGAACAAAGCAGAGCAAGACAGCAAACACAGTTATCAGAGAACAACTTAACAAATCGAAATCACCAACAATAAGAAATTCGACAAAATAAATCTGCAACTAATAGGAGACAAGAAATCAAAACATTGAAAAAAAAAATTAAAAAAAAAAAAAAAGAAATCAAAACATTGGAGCAGAAATAAATGTATATGACAACAATGGAGAAGATCAACAAAGCAAAAAATGTGTTCTTTGAATGTATAAACAATATTGAGAACACAATGGCAAATTTAACACAGAATAGAGTAGAAGCTGCAAATGTATGCAATTAAAACGGTGACAGCACAACAAATGATATAAATCAGTAATAAAACATTACTATGAAACACTGTACTCAAAGATTGACAATAAACTTAAAATGGATGTTTCTAGAAATGCATCCTCTACCTAAATTAATGCACACTAATTTTTAAAACTTCACAAAGACATAGAATATCATTAAAAATAAATCCAAACCAAAAAAACATCTAGGACCAGATGGTTTCACAGAGTTCTATGAAGTAACCAGAGACAATATGTCACCAATTATACATGCAAGTTCCATAATAGAGGAAAGAATAGGAAACTCCAAACCTCATTTTATAAAAGTAGCATAATCCTGATACAAAAACTAAGACAGTGCAGGGCAGAAAACTAGAGATCAATATTCCCTGTGAATCTAGACACAAATATTTGCAACAAAATACCAGCATACATTTCTAAAATCTAGAAATATATCAAAAATAATAATAATTGATCTAATGGGATTTATGCAAGGTAAAAATATGGTTCAACATAGGTTGAAAATATGGTTCAACATATGGTTCAAATCATCACTGTAACTACCATATAAGCAAAACCAAACAATAAGGACCACAATCAATGTAAAAGAGTCATATGACCATACCTAACACCCATTCCTGATAAAACCACTCAACAAAATAGAAGTATATGGGGCTGAGCCCCGGTGGCATAAGTGGTTGAGTGCGGCACTGCGGCCCATGGGCTTGGCAATTCAAATCCAGCGGTGGCTCTCAGGAGCAGCACTGGGTAGCTCCCATGACCACCAGAGGGCAGGGGTGGGCCCCCCCAAAATTTTTTAATTAAAAAAAAATAGAAGTATAAAGAACACCTCTCAACATAATAAATGTCATATATTATAAATCAATAGCCAACATTTCACTTATAGATGAAAAGTGAAATAATTTCCCTTGAAATCAGGAACTAGATGAGATGGCCCATTACCTGTTTTACTCAATGTGCAGTCTTAGCCAGAATCATTTGACAATAAAAAAATAAATCAAAAGAATCCAAAAAGGCAAAGATTCTTCTTTGGTCTTCCTTATACAAATGCCCAACTTTCACAAGCTTATGAGACCATTGAAAGCACCATGACCAAAACAAACACACAAAGCACCATGATGTGGGTCAGACACGCCCTAGTCCTCAAAGGGACATCCTTGCTTTTCATACTCTAAAACTGTTGTGCACAGCAGATTTACTCACTGCAACGCATCTTTGGATCTCATGACTGCTGCCCCCATGAACACTACTTGTGGATCCAAGCAAGACGAAATCTTTGACAGCCTCAAACTTTTCTCTGTGTCTCGCGATGCTACCTACTGGTCCAGTTGTGAGGCTTTCACATGCACTCATAAGACACATTGAAGGCTTCCAGTCTTGCTAGTCATCAGCAAATGCTTCAGGCCCTCTTCACTTTCAGCAGGCGAGGCTGTGTCATCGACATTTTGCAGGTTGTTAATGAGTTTCTCCAGCCTGGTGCCACATTATTTTTCATATAAACCAGTGTCTTCACTGATTTGCTCAGCATACAGATTAAACAAATATGATGAGAGGATAAAACCCCTTTTACACATTTCCTGATTTTATACAGCAGTTTTTCCTTATTCTTTTCCTGTAACTGCCTCTTGATCATTGAACAAGTTCCTCAGGAGCGTCACGAAATGTTCTGTAATATCTACTCTTGGCTGAGCCCTGGTGGCCTAGTGGTTGTGTGCGGGACTACGGCCCACAGGGTTGACAGTTCAAATCCAGCAGCATCTCTCCAGGAACAAGGCTGGGCTTCCTACTCCCAGCAGGGCAGTGATGCCACACACACACACACAAATTACTCTCAAGTTTATCCATAGTTTGGATAGCTTGCATTTATTAAAGGCTACATGTCAAAGGCTCTGCCATTCTTTAGTTTTCAGATCCTCCCATTAACCCCCAAAGACAAAGTATTATTGCTATCTGAACACTATAGAAGAATAAACTGAACTTTTTTGAAAATCATCTCCTCCAAAGCATTCACCTAATACAGAATAAAGCTAGGATTTAACACAAAGGCTCTCTGAGTACCTACGTGGCACATTTTACTATCACATCATATATTCTCTTAACTCAGAAAACATTACAGTAATCATGAAACTCTTCTGGCTCACAGCTGAAACTATAAGCAAAAAACAAGTAATGGCCTTGGATCATCAGTTTTGTTTTTAAAAATTAAGGAATGCAAATGAACAAGTGTTTTTTTACCTTGTTTTGTTTATATTTGACTGAAGAAATTATTTCTTAAGCCACTTTCTCAATAGAGAGTTCATACATGATGATTAACTTGGACGTCATTTTTTCTGTATGGTTTGGCTACCATTTGAAGTTCACTCTTTGAAGTTACCATTTAGCTTAAATGTAAATGACTTATTCAAAGTAAACTCTGAAGCAGAAGATTGAAAAGAGATAGCTTCATTTTTTTACTAGACTTCTTGTTCTATTTGTTTCCTAGTTTGAATTAGTTTGTCCCTGATTATTTAGAAATCTTCAGAGATTCTGAATAGAAGCCAACTTATCATAAAATTACATCATATCAAAAAACCTTAATATGGAACCTTTGGTGTGTATTAATTGTCTTATAATTTAAGCAGAAATGCTTGTCAAACTTGGATATTCAGGTTAAAGAACAAAGGAAATGAGGAGGTAAGGATTCAATTTAGTCTTACAGAGTTAAAGAATTATTGACAAAATCACATTGTGATTAAGAAAACGAACAAGCCATGTCAGGTACTATCTATGATGATAAATATAAATTCTCAACTTCAGTTCTCAAAATGAAGTAGATAATAAAAAAGGAACAAATGTACTGTTTGAAGCCTGTGTTCTCAAATTTAATATTAAAATTAAGTAGGCTATCAAAATAAAATAGATTGCAATGTGTTAGGTGCCAGAGGTCATGAATGTATTATGAATTCAGAGGGAATATCTGCAGTCACTATACTTTTATTCATTCTTCTTAATACTTTTAGATTGAAACATGATGGAAAAATTATAGATTCAGATGGGAAAGTGATACATGCTAAGAGTTGATAGTGAAGACAATCTAACCAGAAAACTTTTCCTGTCAGTTAACACTGAAGCTGAAGTTCTGAATGTTAACATATGTTGGGGTTAAAAAAGATTTGTATTGCTGTCTTTCTTCCTCACGCTTTCCTTCAACAGAATCCACACCATTTTCCTCATTGCCTTCAAGAAAAATCACGTCCTCACAGGTCTGAGAGAACTCTCCTTCCTTCCTGTACGGGTGAAAAAAAGCACACTTCATGTCACATGTGTAGCCCAGGCAAACCCAGGCCTCAGCGTTACTGTGCTGGTATTTAAATGCACTGAGGTCATTGCACCATGTCCAGGTCTCTACCAGGGACCCAAGTCGGAAGCTGGTAATGAATGCCAACCTAGAAGCCAGTGTGTCACCAATCCCCAAAAGGGATATTGCACTTGGTTTGGAGTTGGCTAGAGCAGCACTTGCATCTTTGGGAACCAGGTCACTGTGGCGCATCAGGCAGAGGTCCAAGTACTTTCTATGGTGAGGGTCACATTCGCCATCTGGTTAGCTGATAGAAAGCAAGCATGGGTTATCTCTGCTACGGAAAGCTGTTCATTGTAAGAGTCTTCAGCAGAGCTAAAAGGTTCGTCTAGGCAGAGGGGAGTGCATCCAGGGGAAGGATGCCAGTTTGGCCTGGAATTCTATCAGATTGACATTCAGCATACCGTAACATCTGAGAAAAGCAGCGATGGATGACACACAATCTAGCCAGTATGGCAGCTAAAATTCATACAGGTTGGATGATCAGAATAGAGTTTTGCATGATAGATATCATAGGTGGCCACATTGCTGATTATGAAGGTATAATCTGAGTGCTCCAGAATGGTATAGGTGGTGAGGGTGGAATTGTAGGTATAAAGAACATCTGTGGGCACCATGGGGGCCAGGCAAATTGAGAACTCTACCTTGTACTCCGTGCCATAATTAATAGAGGGAAGTTCTATGAGCAGGGATGTGAAACCACAACTATTTCCTCCACTGATGCCTGGAAAACCAAAAAGCCCTGGAGACATGGGAATAATCTACTGGCTTGTGGAGTCTGTCCAGGATGAAGTCAGCGATCTGACTTGCTAATGATGTCATGCTTATGAGAGCAATTGCTGTCAGCATCTTCCTTGCCTGTGATGAGCTGCTTAGGGTGGAAGAACTAGTGGTCGGTGCCAGAATGAACTTCATCCATGGTTTTAGATCTTCAGACACTTCTCTAGGTGCATGCTGGCCAGCGCCCCTCTCATTGAAGAAGATGTTGAAGGAGTCATCTCATCCCATTAGGCTGGATCCTTTGTTCCAATAGTGGAGTTCTCATCTGGCTCTGCAAATGTGGATGCCAGGCTGGCTCATGGGGATGGGGATGCCCTCATGCATGCTGGCTATGAGTTTGGAGGCAAAAGGAAAGGATGATGAAAGTTGACATAAGGCTCTGGTTGCTGTGCATAATGTAAACATTGTACTTATTTAACCTTCCTATAAAAGCTGACAGACATTTTGCTTTAAGGAAAACAAAAATTCAGTTTTAGTTTTATTTGGACTGCTTAATTCTCTTTCATATTTTAAAAGTGGTTACTATCTTTTTGATGATAGGCTTTTTTCTCTTTATACCTTTTGTAGTTTTGATGATAAGAAAATATTTGCATATAAAGCTAGGTATGTTTTACACTTAAAAAGTAAGTGCCACCCACAAGGATGAAGCACACCAGTGTGTGGGACCATGAGTTGTCAAAGGGATCAGTTATCAGGGTTTAAGAACTAAAAATCATAACATTGCATGCTCACTTTCCTGATATGATCACATAAGCAAATGTGGTGATGAGAGCTGATGGTGCCCGGCTATGCAAAGATATAGCATCTGGGGTCTTAAGGACTTAAGTAAACAAGCGGTCATCCAGCTCAGAAGCAACAAAGCCCACATGGAAGAAGCACACCAGCCTGTATGACCACAAGATGTTGAAGGGATCTGGTGTCAGGCTTCAAAGAACTAAAATTATATCATTATAAAAAGGGGGAGTACAGATTGGAGACCCAAAGCCCATCAATAGGTGAAGCAGCATCCTCTTACAGAGGGGTTGCAGGGAGGAGATGAGCCCGTTAAAGTACAGTGTAGTAAGAAAAAAGTATGCATCTTTCCTCTAGTTCTCAAATGCTTCCTCCCACACACTAACATGCTCCCGCTTCTACCAGACAAGTCAAGCTAGAGCAGGGGATGTACACTGGAGTTGGAAACATGGTGAATTTAGGATAGATATTCCCTCAGGACTAGTGATGGGAGTAGGGATACTAGGAGGGTGGAGGGATGGTGGAATAGAAAGGGGGAACCAATTTCAGGGGTCTACATATAACCTCCTCTCTGGAGCATGGCCAACAGAGAAGTGAGTGAATGGATACATTAGACAGTGGATGATATGCAAAAGCAATAGCAATTTGTAAATTATTAAAGGTTCATGGGGGGATGGGGGAGGGGAAATATGGGGAGCTGGAACTGGGGGCCTAGATGGAGAGAGGATGTTTTGAGAGTGATGATGATAACAAGTGTGCAATTGAGACCTGTATACAATTAATGTATGTATGGATCATGAGGGGAGGTGTATGAGTACCCAATAAAATTATTCATTAAAAAAGAGGGGGGCAGGTGGAAGAAGGAGCTCATACCAAGGGCTCAAGTGGAAAATTTTTGGAAATGAATGTGGCAAAATGTGTGCAAATGTGCTTGACACAGATGGTGTATTGAATGTTATAATAGCTGTAAGAGCCCCCAATAAAATTATTTTTTTTAAAAAGCAAGTGCCGTATATGCCAGTCAACTCATAACAATATGTAAAAGTAGAAATGTGTTCCTTGGGGGGTTCAGTGGCTGATATTTAGGCACAGACAATCATATCTTTCTTGTGGTGAGGATCCTGTGAGTGGATTTATATCCTCAAACTCTTGGAAAGCAGCTGAACTTTTTAACTGTTCTACCACCCATGGATATCATTCTATGTTGAAGGATATTTATATTACATCAGATTATCAAATGGTTTGCAAGGTGGAAGTATTGCTATAGGGGATAACAGAGCCACGTCAAATATAATTCAAAAAGACAAGATCTTCAACAAGACAAGGCAAAATCATCACAAAGGCAATTCCTGTTACTGAGAGGGATCATGAGTTAGAGACCACGATGGTGTTTAAGGATTCATAAAAATGTAGGTACTTCAATGGGACATGGAAATACAAGGGAAACTGTCACAAGAGCATGATTGGCAGAAGAAGATCAATATATCACACTTGCAAATGGGACTACAGAAACAATAAATGAACCGCAATATTCTACATAGAAAAGCTTACAAGATGGTTTCAGACCTCTATGACTAAGGCAGTCAGGATATGATGCGTGATCATCAGGACTCTAGTACCACAAATTCCATCAAAGTACACAAGGCAAAGCCCTGAGTGATAGGCTGCCCCTCCTTGAACTGGCTAGGGGAGTGGTTAATAATCCTTTCCCTAAAACACTCTGACTGAGAGAAAAGCTATTAACATTGCCAGTTGATAGAATTAAACAGAAGTTGAATCCATGTGAAAATTCAAAAATGTTTTTATAGAATTTTCACTATAAACTATAGTCCTCTACTTAGTAAGTGTTGAGAATATAAACTCTAACATAGTATGAAGAATGAGCATCTGTTTGGGGTTTCAGGAATATCTGAGTTATATGCAAGTGACATAAAAATACTTACATAAATATTAGTATTGCTTTTCAGATACATCTGACCATGACTTCCAAAGCTGTAGAGTATATGATTACTTTTATTTTTTTTTAATCTAGCATCAATAAAAAGGAATAACAATAAAAGGAATCTGGACATTTTTTGTTTTTAGTTTAACTATCCAAAAGGTATATTCAGCATCAGATCTGAAGAATTGTAAAGCACTTGCAATGTGCTTTGTTAAATATTACATTGCTTCTGTAGTTCAGATTAATGCCAAACAATATAGATAAGCCTTAACAAATCTTCCCTAGATATTATGGCAATCTTGTTGTTATGCTTTCTCATGGACACACAACTGTTCATTTACCTCTAGATGCTAGCATTTTTATGTGTCTTCTAGGTTTAATCTCATCTTTTTGAAGAAAAGGTATCAAATTATATAATTGAATATTTCACCCAAACTAGGACACCATTAAGCAGATTGAGATGAACCTTTTGTCATTCATTAGAGGCATTAAAGTTTTATTCTTCGAGGATGCTAGTAATTATATTTTAAAGTCTAAATAGGATATTATATTATCACAATGCATGATCAAATTTTATTTATTCTGCATTCCCTTGAGGAAAAAGGGCTTTAAATCTCCACCTAACAATTCATCTAAAATTTTTATAAAATATCTAAGGCAATATCAATTTTTCCCTACTGATTATCTCCTACCTCCTTCCCCCACCCCCTGCCTACATCTTCATTACTCAAGAGGTTCATTGCAAGCACCACCGGAAAAATAATCATTAGAAATACAAATTTTCAGCTCCTACTCAGACTTACTGAACCAATACAGGCCTTTTTGCAAGATCACTGAGGATTCATATGAACAATAAAGCTGCAGAAGCACCAATGGATATCGCCCACAACTCTGCCATTTGGATAAAACCTGAGCTATCCATAACAGGAAAAACCAAGAAGAAGTCAGCCATGGAAATAGCAGATCACAGTGTATTATGGAAACAGCTGATCACCATTTTTGCTAATACTGCAATACAAAGCTCCCTGAGGCTCAAACAGATATTGTTTTGTAATAAACCAAGGACCAAGAATTATGAAATCTTTTCAGCCACTCTCCTATAAGCATAATTGTAGGAAACCTTGAGTCAGGAAGTGAGCATACGGCTGCATTATTGTAGCCCAATCACTACAAACCCCCACTTCAGCTTAATATTTCAATCGAGGATATGTTCTCTATTCTCAGAGTAACCTAGTTCAAAGAGCCCTCGTGGCTAGTGTATAGGTAATGAGCTGCTAACCACAAGGTCAGAGGTTCCCACCCCCGAGTAAGCATTCCTTGGGAGAAAGATAAGGCTGTGTGTACTCTGTGAACTTCAAAGTGATAGAATCCCTATAGCGCAGAGTCACTCTGAGTTGGAATCAACTTGATGGCAATCAGGTGGTGACGGTGGTGCTGGTGGTAGTGGTGGGGGTGTTTTTAATTTAAATAGACTCAAAGAAATCCCGGTGATGTAATGGGTTATCTGGCAGCTCCGTCAGTCACTTTATGATGCAGAGATG
>PVJH01018403.1:0-45257 GCA_004026705.1 Nesogale talazaci | reverse complement strand
TGATCACGCATGCTGGTGTGCTTCTTCCATGTGGGCGTTGCTGTTTCTACACTGAATAGCGACTCAATTATCTTCAAGTCTTTGAGACTCTAGGCATTCAATCATTTGGTAGCTGGGCCCCATCGTTTCTTCTGCTCTGTTTGCCTCTGTATCCATTTGTCTTCAGCAATATCGGGAGTCAATTGGTCCATTGATTTTGTTTTTTGTTCTTTGATATCTGATTGTTTCAGCACCTCATGATCGCACAGGCAAGTGATCTTCTTTTATGGTGGGTTTTGTTGCTTCTGAGCTAGATGGCTGCTTGTTTATGCTCAAGCCTTTAAGACCCCAGATGCTATATATTTTGATAGCTGGACACCATCTGCTTTCTTCACCACCCTTGCTCATGCTCCTACATGTCCTTTATGGGTAACTTGGGGATGTGTACTTCCAATTTTTAATTAATTATTCAGCTATCAATGTATATGATTCAAAACACCTTGGTTCAGAGTCATCTTAGTCTTCAAAGTGACTCACACTTTAAAGAGGTTTATGCGTCTTCTTTGTGAAATGTAATATGCTGTTTAAACTTGACTGCTGGTTGCTCCCATGTTCATTGTGGAACCAAGCAAAATGAAATCCTTAAAAACTTTAATATTTTCTCTGTTTATCACAATATTGCTCACTCACCTACATGTGGCAGGTTTGTTTTCTTTCCATTCATATCAACCATACTGAAGACTATTTTCTTTCATCTTCATCAGTACGTGTTTCAAGTCACCTTCTTTTTCAGCAAGCAAGATTGTGCTGTCTGTGCACTGAAAGTTGTTAGCAAACCTTCCTCCCATCCTGATGCTGTTGTATACTTCATATAGTCCACATTTTTGGATTGCTTACTCAGTACATGGGTTGAATAAGAATAGTAAAGGGATATAGCTTTGAGAAACAACCTTTGCTGACTTGAAACAGTGCTCATCCTTTTTCTGAATGAACAACTTTGCCTTGGCTCATGTCCAGGTTTCACATAACATAATGCAGTCTTCTGAAATCTCATGCATTGTTTAATATTGTGCCCAAAGGATTCTTCAATAATGTAATTCAAGTCTTGAATTTTTCTTCTTTTATTGGGGAATAAGCAATGTGCTCTCTTTTGTTTTTCTAATTCAAGATATATAATTATAAGGGTTTTTTTAAGTCATGGAAAATGGAATTAAAAGAATAAAAAAAAATTTTGTTTCACAATATTAGCTCCATCAAGGTGAAAATATTTCTATAAGGAATGATACTAGCCATTTAATTCATCCTGGAAGAATTGAGGTTTCTGGGAATTTAAATATGTCACTGTGTTCTTTTTGACAATATTATGTTGAAAAATTGAAAATTTTAATGATCTAAATTGTTAAAATCTATAAACTATTCTTTAGATAAGTTTAGATAAGTGCAAGAGCATTGAATTTATGGTAATGATAGAATAATTGAGAAAAGGATATCAATAATGGTTGTACAACATCAAAAGTATTATCAATAATACTGAATTATACACATAAAAGTTGTTGGAGAATTTTTGCTGTTATATTTTTGCTAACATTTTAAAGTAATTACATGAATAATAATGAATACAAGGAAGAAGTGTTCTAGAATTGATTGTGATGATAATTTTACAACCCTTCTTGATATTATTTAATTATTGAATTATATGATATGTAGATGAAATGTCAATAAAACTGCTTTAGAAAAGAAATAAAGCCCACATTTTGGAGTTTTGGAAAATAAAGAAAGAAACAAAAGAAAGACAAGAAGGAAGGAACGAAGCAGCAGAAGCATCATTGTGGCAGTGAAGAACTCTCTGGTGAACCATTCCTAGATATTTTCCTGCTTACTAGTTCTGGCTAACAATCAAAGCACTTTTATAATTAAAAGGTTTTTCTGTTCTTTAGTCCTCCAGAAAGTCAACAAGCAAAATGCCTTGACTATAATAATACTTTGCAGTAACCTTTTCTTTTGACCAGTCCAATTCTGCTTTGACCACAGCCCTTAAAACTCTGGGCAACCATTGCTTTGATAGTGCTTTGCTGTTAGGGTTGTAATGGCAGAGTAACTTTCAACTCCTGTTGCAATTATGCAAAGCATTGCTTCAGGATTTTTAATGCTCACTTATTTAAAATTTCTATTGAAACCCTTGATCTTGTCTGTAGCAGTTTTTGGTATCCAATGAACAGAACTTTGCTCAGTTTTAATTTTTCAGTGAGAATTATGTAAGTTGGACCAATTGAGATGTTTATGCTCTCAGCTATTATTTCGGTTGTTAATCATCATCACTCACCCATTCACTCATTTACTCACTCACTCGCTCACTCACTGACTCAAACTCACTCACTCACTGCCATTGAGTCAAATCTAAATCTTAGTGACCCTGCAAGACAGGATAAAATTGTCCCGTGGGTTTCCGAGACTGTAAATCTTTAAAGGAGTAGAAAACTTCATCTTTCTCCCTTGGAGCAACTGGTGGTTCCAAACTGGTGGCCACTAGGGGTGCCTGTGCTAGTTATAGAGCTTCTTTAATGAGGGAAAAGCAATGCTAATTGCTTCCAAAACCCGAGGTGGATGGCTTGTTATTATGGCTTTACATTCAACAGCATCTTGTTCTTCCTCAAAACAAGTTACCTGTCCGCATAGTGCTGCTTTTGTTGAGGCATTGTTCCTATAAACTTTTCATGAAGCAGCAAGGATTTCACCATTCTTCGATTCAAGTTTCACCTTAAATCTGATTATTATAGCTTTGATTTAAACATCCTTCATGTCGCTATGATGATGGTTCTTTTCAAATGAGATCCTGTTCTGACAATTTAGAATGAGTCAATACAAGCTTACATTGATGAAAAAATATGATTAGCTTTTTTTTGTGTTACACATATTCTATAAACTTTTTTGAAGACACCTCATAGACTTAAACTTTGACTTCTCCAGCCACTATTTGAAATGTTCTGTGCAGCTCTTTGACTTCATACTTACAGTATCTCCTTTGTTCTAATTAATCTATATCCAGGAACTCTTCTGACACTCACTTTGCACTTTTCTTTCATTCTTATCATTTTAATGTCTTTTTCCTGTCTTCAGCCTTGATGTCCATAATGGCACCCCACAATTCATCTGATCTTTGGTATTTGTGTTCAGTATGGTCGATCCATTCCTGACATGACTTCTACATCCAAGTGACTCATACTCAAAGCCTTATCTCAATGCTCATGAACTTGTTTTGATTTTCTCCAGCTTCAACTTGAACCTGCGTATGAGAAATTGATGATTTGTTCTGAATTTTGCCCTTGGCCTTGTTCTGGCTGATCACATTGAGCTTCTTTGTTAGCTTGGCCCACAGATGTAGACAGTTTTATTCCTCTGTCTGAATGACACCTGTCAGCGCACTGTTTATTGTGTTGAAAAAAAGTATGTCCTATAAGTTGGTCTTCACTTTTTTTTAATGTGATCTGCTACTCACTTTTCTTTGTTTTCAACTTTTTCATTCCAATCACTCATAATTATCAATCCTTCATTATGTGCTTTCTCAATTATAAACTGCAGAAATTGGTAAAAAATCTTCAATTCTTTCATTTTCAGTTTTAGTGATCAGTGCATAAATTTAAGTAATTGTATTAACTGCTGTTTCCTATATCCACTAAAACCATTGTCACTGAGTTCGTTTCAACTTATAGTGACCCCATATAGGGTTTTTGAGTCTGGTAAGGGAACAGGTGGTCACAATTTTCTCTCATGGGGTGGTGTTTGGTGGGTTTAAACTGCTGATTTTGCAATTAGAAGTCCAATGTTTGCTTACTGAATAGTGAGAACAGGCTTCTTGGTCTTCCTTATAGGCATGAGGATATTAGCCCATTACAGAAAGCATTGTACTACATGATAGGTCTTAAAATGTTCTTTCTGACACTGAGTGTGATGTCATTCCTCTTCAATTCATCATCATTGGCCTACTATTTAATAATGCATACTAATAGTTTGTTTTCCCATCCAAAATGAGACCTTAGCATATCTCTAACCTTCAGACACAACGTTCCTGGCTGATACAGCCAAGGTACATTTGTCAAGTATTTACATTACTAATACAAATCTTTCCAAGACCTCCAGAGAACTTCTGGCTAGTCCATAGAAAAAAGTTGGGCCACTTTAGAATTTTTGAAAACACTCCAATAACCCCTCATTAGTCAAGATATAACATCATAGGCTTTAAATGCTTAAGTTTTCAAATTCCAATTGATGTGAACTCTTTCCTTCATATACAAAATGAGCATGAACCTGCCAGTTCAAAAAAAATCAGTGAGAAAGATTTAAAGGCACAATTAATGAGATAAGGTCTAGCATGCTGCTTGAGCCCTTGGGAAGAAATGTTTTTATATTTACAAAGCATTTTTACCATTATGTTCTTCATGAGTAATAAACACAATTGAATTCTTTAGTGAAATTAGTACCTAAAGGTAAGAAAACTAGTTAGTTTTTCCTTTATATAGCATAAAGAAGCTTGTTCATCTCCACTTGAATATTTATTAGTCAGTATTTATTACTCTATTAATAGAGTATAAAATTTGTGTGAAAAACTGATATCAGGTTAAGAAAAAAGTGACTGTTAACAATCACCTTCATTTTTACTCTTGTAATCTAAGATTTTCCTATTTTAAAATTGGGTTATCATATTTTGGTTGGCTTTAAATCATTTCAGAAAGATTTGGAGAACAGTATTCTTTACTTGTATCTTCACCTATTTTTTCATTGACTGTGTGATTTATTTAACAGACACTAAATTTATTTTGAACCATCCATCCCCACAGGTAGGACACTGGATTCAAATTAAGGATAGATTCAAGAAGACTGGACTCAATATGATTCCAAAATTCAAAATGATGCAATCTGTCTTCATTCCGCCGATGCCTAAAAACAAAGACCACACGGAGCATTTCAAAAGCTCTATTGCTAACATGGAAATGTAATCTTTTAATCTCTTCAGACAAATGCAAAAGATGAAAAGGTTAAAACTGTCATTTATTGTGCGGTCCCATATTCTAAAACCAGTGCTTCTCAAACGTTGATGAGCACCAATTAACTGAAGGTCTATTTAAAAACCAAATTCCTATTCTACAGACCAGGGTGGGTCCAGAAAATCAACTTTTTTATTAGGCTCCAATATGACTTCAAAGCTTTTCATTTATGGATCAAAATTTGAATCACAGTGTTTTAAAATATTGAAACAAAAGACACTATTATTCAAAGGGACCTTTAATAAGGCGTTTATATTTCTTTGGAAAATATAGTGGCTAATTAAAACAGACAATTTTCTAAATTGCATCCTTGAAAATATACCTAGGGTGTTAATGTGGACATTGGAAAGAGAATTTGATAATATTAATGCTCAATACAGTGATTTTAATGATTTTCACAGCTGCCTAAATTTTGAAACCAGTTATGTGCATATTTTAGGATACAAGAAATGATCTGTTGATCAAGTGATGATTTCATAGAGAATTGCTTTCAATTCAGTTGTTTTGCAAGAAATCCATTTCCCCTTCAAACTGACTTTCCACAATTTATTTCCTCTACCATTTCAGCTTGGTTAAATTCCCACAAATAACCATGTTCCCAGTTTCAAGGAAGAAAACAAACTCAGAAAACTCATTTTGGCCCACAGTCACTGAATGTCCAATATGTGTATGAAAACCCAAACAAACCCACTTCCATTCAGTTATTCTGAGTTTTAGTGGACCTATATAAGATTTCTAGGACTACAGCAGGCAACTTTTTTGGTCCTATGGAGTGACTGATGGATGTAAACCACTTGCTTTCAGTTAACAGTTCAAGAGTTACCCAATGCATGGTTTTCAAAGCTTTAAACTTTTAAGAAAGTAGACATCCTCATCTTTCTCCCACAGAGTGGCTTGTGGGTTCAGACTGTGAGGATTTAACCCCCTGAGGTACCAGGGCTGCTTCTAATATGTGTCAGGAACTGCAGAAGACAGCCATCAGGCAAACCAGGAGTTGCTGTTATGGAATCAATTATGACTCGCAGGGACCCTGCAGAACAGAGTGAAACCGTGCGACATGGTTTCCAAGTTGCTGGGTTTGTGAAATCATATGTAATCCCTTTCTCGTTGGAGCAGATGGTAAGTTTGAACCGTTGTTTTCTCAATTAGAAGCTCAACGCTCAATCAGGGTAGCATCAGCTCTTTCAAAGACAGTCGTGTTATCTATAGAAGTTGATGACATCAACCTCTACTCTCAACAGCCAGAGTAGCTAGTGGGGAAGAGAGATCAATTTTATCACTCAATTGTAAATCCTAAGGCTCTACCCTTTACATTTGTTCCTGATAACAGCCCCATGTGTGTCAGAGTGAAAGAGGCTCCACAGAGCCCCCACTGCTGAGTTTCTGAAGTCCCTCACCATGCCTTCTCCCTGGATGTCTCTGGGAACACGTGAAGCTACAATTTTGTGCTTAGCAGTCCTTCAAGCATGTACCATAGAGGGACTATAGAACTACAGAATTAGGACTTTGGAAACAGAAAGCCATGGGTTTTGGACTAGAAACAAGGCAATCAGATGAAGCCTCTTGAATATAACATTGAGGAAACATATTATGCCTAGGTAAAAATTCAAGGAAAATGTATTATTATCAAAAATCAAACTCTTTGCCAACAAGTTGATGCCAACTCATAGCACCCCTGTAGGCAGGTAGCATGGCCCCAGCAAGTCTCTGAGCCTGTAAACTCTTTACAGGGGTGGACAGTGTGTCTTTCTCCCACCAAACTCTCAAGCCTCACTCTGATCATTTGCTTCAAATAGGGACCATAACTAGAAGACCTGGGAATCAGAAAAATTACCCTAAGAAACACAACTTGCTGTACCATCATTGATATTATTTATTTGAATTTTCTCTCAATATTCTTATATGCCTGCTTCTACAAAACTTAATTGTGGGCAAATGCATTAATAACTTCTTTTTTCTCTAGATTAAATCATAAGCATTCAACACATTGTATAGTTCTTGAAAACTTTATCTGAAATATTCTCTAAACTTTTAGTGTATATACTGTGTAAGACTTTATCCAATCATCCCACTCTGTTTTGGCAATTCAGTAGCTTATAGTTTTATAAAATATTGTTGGGCTGAGCCCAACAATAGTGGTTGTGCGCGGGACTGCGGCCCACTGGGACGGAGGTTCAATTCCAGCAGTGGGGCTGGGCCTCCTACTCCCACCATCGGAGAGCGGTGATGCCCACAAAAAAAAAAAAGAATAAAATATCGTTAAGTTGTATGGCATTTTGGAAATTTCCTTGGTGTATTTTCTCAGCCGTGAAATTGACAGAACATATTTGCAGAGGTGTCCTATATTTGTTAAATGACTGGATAAAATGAACATTTTTATAACCCTTGACACATATTGACAAATTACTTTCCTAAAAGACTGAACCAATTTTCATGCCACCAGCAAGGTGTGACTGCACCCTGCTCATGTGCAAGTATCACTTTGACTCTGTCCTTCCACAAGCAGGATGCTTTATAATAGTCTACTGCTCCCCCATGTTCACATGCCCTCTTTTGTTTGTTTCATGGCATTTTACAATCTCTGAAATTGACTATTTGATGTGTAAACTTGCAGATGGTTCTCTCTCTCTTTCTAGACTATATATTTTTTTCATAATGCAACAGCCTTGTCTGCATTAGGGTCATATGGGGGTCTGGTGAAACTGCAGATCTTTCCATCCCGATTGCAGCCTAAGGAATCAGAATCTCAAGGAGGTGAGCCAGGTGATTCCAATATTCAACTATGTTTCAGTACCTAGGGACTAGTGCACAGTAGCATCAGGGGATCTCTGAAGAATGGATGCACAGGTCTATCTAGATGGGGAGGGCTGGATGGGCGGTCTAGGGGTGGGGCGACAGACTGATGGTACCAGGGTGAATGTAGGGGGGGGCTGTTGGCTGATCCAAGGATGGGGGGAGTAGCATGTGGTTCAGGATTGGTGGTGGGTTGGGTGTGGAAGGTCTGATAGGTATCAATTAAGACTAATGTAATAGAGAGACAATATTGAAACCCAAATGGAGGTTAAACGTGATGGTAGGACAGGAAGAGGTATAGAGAAATAGAGAAAAGAACTGGGGAGTAAGGGGCACTTATAAAGGTTAAACAAAGGCATACACATAGGTACAGATATTCACATGATGAAGGCGAAATAGATCAATATGCATATAATTATAGGCTTAGAAGTAGGACAGCAGATGGGACCTCCACCAGGTACTTCCTCTGTGCAAGAACATTTTGTTCTATTAAACTGATATTCCATGATGCGCAGCTCCCTGACATGATCACAGAAAACAAATGTGTGCATAAGCAAATGTGGTGAAGAAAGCTGATGGTGGCCGGCTATCAAAACAAGTAATTCCTGGGGTCTTAAAGGCTTGAAAGTAAAAAAGCAGCCATCCAGCTCAGAAGCAGCAAAGCACATATGGAAGAAGTACACCAGCTTATGGGACAAAGAGATAACAAAGGGATCAATTATCAGGTTTCAAGAACTAATAATCATAGCATTATATGCTCACTTTCCTGATACGATCACTGACAACAAACATTGCATAAGCAAATGTGAAGAAAGCTGATGGTGTCTGGCTATCAAAAGATGTGCGTCTGTGGTCTTAAAGACTTGAAGGTAAATAAGTGGCCATCTAGTTAAGAAGCAAGTCCACATGGAAGAAGCACAAGAGCCTCTATGACCATGAGGTGTCAAAGGGATCTGGTGTCAAGAATCAAAAAACTAAAAATTATATCATTATAAGTGAGGGGGAGTTCAGATTGGGGACCCAAAGCCCATCAATAAGTGAAGAGACATCCTCTTACAGAGGGGATGTAGCGAAGAGATGAGCCAGTCTAGGTGCAGTGTAGTAGCAATGAAAAGTTCTCAAATGCTTCCTCCCATCATCATTATCCCAATTCTGCCAGACAGATTTGGCTAGACCAGGAGATACACATTGGAGTCCAAAATGCGGAAATTTAGGATAGATAATCCCTTGGGTTGTTAGTTTTTCCACATTTTTTTATTCTTAAAAATTTTTTTAGATCATTTTATTGAGGTCTCTAACAACTCTGGTTATAATCCACACTCAGTTGTAGCCATCATAGTAGTACAGATATTCCCTCATTCTTTTCTAGACATTTCCATTGAGCCTTGGGGATCAGTTCCTCTTATTGGTGACCTCGGGACCCCTTAATGGCTTGTAGGTTATTATTTTTTTCTCTCTCACCGACTGCCGTCTCCCCTCTGGTTTCTGTTCTTATCCCCCTGGAGGGGCGTCTGCGTGGTGACATGACATGCATTGGGATCTGTAGCCCCTTCCTCCCCTCTTCTACCCCCCCCTTCCCCCTACCCTTTTGGGGTCTCAGTTCCCACTCCTGTTCCTGGGCTTCTCCGGGTGTGGCGAGCGTTGTCTTGCCTGCGTGCGTGCTCCCGTGTCCCATCCAGCATGGAAGCGAGCCTGGGCTGAGGCTCTCCCCACCTCCGTGCCATCCCGGTGGCTTTTTCTTCTGTGTGGGGGTGGCTCTGCGATGCTTTCCAGAATATAGAATCCAGGACGGGGGACTCTAGAGAGACAATCACTGGGTGTCTGCGGTGAGGGGGAAATGAGGAGGCGATCGCAGTGAGCACCAGGGGGAAGGCGATGTTCTAGACCTGCTCACGGTGGTGACCGCATGGCCCCTCTTGCCCTGTGTGGACACGTCGCCTCGTATGCCAGGTGCGTTGCGTCCCCATGAAACCGATATTTCTCTGGGCGTGATGTCTCAAAGGCGGCGCTTCGCCACCTGTGGGTTGCGACTTCTTTGGGGGGTTGTGTGTGTTGAATGGCCCTTTCACAGGGGTCGCCTCAGGCCATCTGCAGACACTTCAGGGTGGAGTCGAAAAGGGGAACAAATTTCTCAGATCTTCTTTACCTCCTTTTTGGGGTGCGGACCACGGGGCTGGGTGAGTGAAGTGACATATTAGACAGTGTAAGATATGTAGAGGTAATAACAATTTGTAAATTATTGGAAGTTGATGGGGGAGGAGGAGAAAGGGGAATATGGGGAGTTGGAATTAAAAAAATAAAGAACTAGAGGAAAGAGGGGAAGAGTTTATGCTGGAGGGGTTCAAGTAGATAATGTAGATGAATGTGGCAACATGTGGACAAATATGCTTAATATGAATGATGTATTGAATGTTGTAAGAACCCCCAGTAAAAATTCTATTAAAATAGATAAATAAATAAAGAATGGATCTAGTGTGTTAATTTGGTAGAGTGAATTCATCTCTGTCAATTTGCCTTTTAAAAATTAGTAAAAGTGGCTGAGTGCGGGACTGTGGTCCGTTGGCTTGGTGGTTCAGAGACAGCAGCAGCTGTCCAGGAGCAAGGCTGGGTAGCTCCACCACCACCAGAGGGCAGTGATGCCCCCCCCCCAATTAGTAACTGTATTAGCGATTTATGACTAGGGGATCATTTTGTTTGGTGACCCATTTCCTTTTGTTGCTGTTAGGTGCCTTGCAGTCCATTCTAACTTTGAGCTACCCTGTGCACCATTGAATGAAACACCACCTGATTCTATACCACTTTGTGTTGGTCTTCATCATAATTGCTGTGATGTGTGAGGCCGTTGTTACAACCACTCTGTCCATCTATCTCACTGAGCGTCTTCCTTTTTTTCTTTGACTTTACCCAACATACTGGCCTTTCTCAGGAACCAGTCTTTCCTGATACATGTATCCAGATACATGAGGTGAAGTCTTGTCACCCCCACTTCCAAGGAGCATTCTGCTGTACTCATTCACAAACACATTTATTGGTCCATTTGGTAGTTCGTGATATTTTAGATATTCTTCACGGGTACCATAATCCAAGTGAAGCAATTCTTATTAGGGTACCATATTCAATATTCAACTTTCACATACATATAAGATGGGTCAAGTGCACCTTATTTTTCAGAGTAACACCCTTGCTCTTTAATGGTTTTAAGAGATTTTGTGCAGCATATTTGCCCAACGCAATGCTTTTCATCTTTTGACTGCTACTTCCATGAGCATTGGTTATGGGTCCAAGCAAGACAAAAGCTTTGACAATTTTAATCTTTTCTCCATTTAGGATGATGCTATCTACAATCTATTGTGAAGATTTTTTCCCCTTTACATTGAGTTGCAATCCATATTGAAAGCTGCAATGTTTAATCTTCATCAACCAGTATTTCAAAACCTCCTCATTGTCATCAAGCAAGATTGTGCTATCTGCATATAGAAGGTTCTTAAGAATATTTCCTCTAATTTTGATGTTCTGTTATTTTTCATAGAGCCCAAATTCTACAATGATTTGCTTGACAAACAGATTTAATAATTATAGTGAAAGGATACAACACTGATGTACAGCTTTCTTGATTTTTAATCCATGCAATATTTCCTTGCTCTTTTCAAACAACTGCTTCTTGATCCATGTGCAGGTTCTGCACAAGCACAATTATATGTCTTCTGAAATTCCCATTTTTCTCAAGTTTATTCATAGTGGGTTATGATCCACAGAGTTGAATGCCTTTGCACTACCAATAAACAATAAATATTGACTGTTATTCTCTTCTTTCAACCAAGCTCTATCTGATATCAATGATATCCCTAGTTTCTTGTCCTCTTCCGAATGCAATCAGAATCTCCTGCAGTTCTCTGCCAGTGTACTCCTGCAACTCGTGTTAAAGGATCTTCAGCAAAATTTTACTTGCATGTGCTATGAAATTTGATATTTTTCATACTATGTTGGGTCACCTATGTTTGAAATGAGTACAAAAAATGGATCTCTTCCCAATGGTTGGCAAGGTAGCTGTTTTCCAAATTTCTTAGCATAGGTTCATGAGTGTTTCTAGTGTTCCATAAGCTTGCAAAAATATTTCAATTATATACTGTCAATTCCTGAAGCCTTGCTATGCCTTCAGTGCAGCTTGGACTTATTCCTTTGGTAACATCAATTCTTGATCATATGCAATCTCCTAAAATGATTGAATGTCGACTAGATATTTTTGCCTCAGTCACTGTTTGTGCATTCCTTCTTCTTTTGATGCTTCCTGCATCGCTTAATATTCTGACTATAAAATCTTTTATTGCAACACAAGACATGAATATTTTCTACTGTTCTTTAAGCTTGATATACACTGAGTAAATCCTTCCTTCTGTTTTTTTTAACTCCAAGCCTTAGCATATTTCATTATAATACTGCTTTGTGTTCTTGAATTTCCCATTGTAATTTTCTGTTCAGTCGCTTTACTTCATTTCTTCCCCTTGTTTTAGCGACTCTGTGACCAAATGCACCTCCTCAGCAGTCATCTGAAGTGGTATGGAGGAATTTATAGTGTAAAAAATGCTCCCTTTGATTCTACTGAACAGCTGGGTAAGTAGCACAGGTGAGAACCTTGAAAAAATTATGAGGTAGGTGGATAGGGAGATCATTTGGATTGGCACATGTGTTTTCAGAAGAGATCTTTATGTGATTCATCTAGGACCCTCCCTTGGATAGTTTAGCAAAAGAAAAAGCAAATAAAACTTACTACTATCAAATTGGTTCTGACTCATAATGACCCTTGAGGACAGCATAGAACTTCCCTCCTGCAATTACAATGCTGTAACTCTTCACCTGAATAGAAAGCCTCGTCTTTCTCCCTTAGAGAGCTTGGTGGGTTCAAACAACCACTTTTAATGTGAGTAGTAAAACCCATGAAGAGAACAAAGAATGGAGAGAGCAGGTGGGGTGGAACTCCTTTGGCCTGTGTGTTGGCAGGAAGGCAAGGCTGTTGGCCTTCATCTGGCATTGGAATCTAGAAGAAATTGCATCTTTGCACTGGCCAGGAAACACCCACAAGCCCAGCCAGTTCTGTCACTAAGCAGTGGATTCTGACTCCCTTTTCCTGTTGGTGCTTGCAGCTGGAACAAAGTTTCTGAAAGTAGATGATAAATGAGAGTCACCTGGGAAATGGCTTGTTTTAATTTGTCCCATCTCTAAAAACAGAATTACAACAAAGGACAATGATCGTTTGTATGATCCTAGCCTCAGCTCCCTCTCTCACACACTCTTCTTGTAGGGCATACTGTATTAAGTGGGAGCTTTCAAAAAAACTTTAGCTTTCCAGACTCCCCAAAGAATTCTCAGTGTCACTGTATTGGACATGCTATCTAGCTTTTCAAAATTACTTGAGCTTACTCATAATTTATAAGCAAAGGGTGCCTTCTTACCACCTTCCAAATCACTAACATTAGAGAAGGAAGAAGGTGGATTTCAGTAACCTCTCTGCCCTTAGCGCCTCCTGCCCCAAGTTAGGATAAAGGAATGACACTTTGATACGTACTCACCATGGTGTATTGATCCCATTAGCATTATCTCTTAAGAAAATCAATGCTCCTGTCTTGCAGAAGACATGTAAATAAAGTGGTGAAAAATAAACCAAGCCCAACTGCTTCCTGATGGGAAAATGAGATGTGAATGAAGACAATGTGTGATCTCTAGCTGAGTGGCATCTTTGAGCTCAGTGGGGATTTTGGAGGGATGGAAGGTAGGGCTCTGCTTGGCCAGTCCACCATGCAATTCAGCCTGCCCAGAGGATGTCCCAAGGTAAGTGGCTAGTCTCCTCTGGTCAGTGGGCTTTGTGCTTTCATCTAATGGAGTCCAGCGTGCCTTACTCAATTTTACCAGCTGATTTCATTTAAAAATAGCTTTGTCTCAACCAATTGACCCAACTGACAAGAGAAGATGTTATTGTAATCTTACATATCAATCAATGTATTCAGATTTTTTGTTTGTTTGTTTGTTTTTAGGCAACTCTGAATGTTGACTTTGTGTTGGAAAATCGTGCCACCCAAAAGGTCAATCTCCTACCTTCACCCAATAAGCCATTCATTTATGGTGAAGTCAAAACTGATTCACAAGTTAGAGTCTGGTTGTGCTCTGGGAGTTTTCAGCAGCTGTTTATCCTAAGTAGGTCATCAGGCCTTTAATCTCGGGTGACCCTGAATGGGTGCAATCTTTCAACCATTGAAATGACCAATCTATCAGCGCTACCCATGAACTCCTTCTGTCCTTAAAGTATTGACCACTGGGGTGACAGGGGAGGATTGGAAGAAGATGGGCCACTAAAGGGGTTTGAAAGACTGCATGGAAATTTTCCATGTTCTGTTCATTCAATTTTTTCATAGACTTTTGGAAACTCACTTGAATGATACATCAGACAATGAAGAAAAGAATAAAGCAGAGCATAAGGATAAGAAGTGAATGAAGTACAGTTTTCTGTAGGGAGGTCAGAGCCAGTTTCTCTGAGATGATATTTAGCCAGAGAACACTGAAAGAAAAAAGATATCTACGACAGCAGGAATTCTATTAGAGAGAACCTGAACTTCAGAATCAGATGTGCCATGGACCTGACCTTGGTTGCAGCTCTAATTAGCTTTTTAACATAGGGAATTTAAGTAACCTTTCTGTATACAATTCTTTCTTTGCTTAGAAAGAAAGGAAATATCTCTGTTCTCTTTGTAGAGTGGTTTTTAGATTTGATTGAGAGAAGCCAGGAAGTCTCAAATTCAGTGACTGGAACTTATGAGGCTCTTGGTGAACGCTAACTGCCACTCCCTGACAGCTCTTTTGGGCAGTGCTGGGAGATAGTTTGGTGTGTTAGGTGCTGTAGTGAGTAATGCAACATGAAGGCAAGCACTGAACCTCTGCTCCTGAGGATTGTTTTGGTGGAATGTATTCTACTGCTTAGGTTTTAGGACTAGACACTGAAGTTTAACTCCCTGAGTACAGATCTCAGGTCCTTAATAACTATCTGAGTCTGGCAAGTCATTTAGCCCTACAATGTCTCCATTTTTTTGGTTGTAAAATAGGATAATGATAACTGCTCATAGAGCTATTGTTCTAGTTGTTGGGAGGGACCTTTGAGTGGGTTCAGACTTACAGGGACCCTGTGTACAACAGAATGAAACATTTCCCAGTCCTGGATCATGCTCACAATCGTTCCTATGTTACATTCCACCGTTTCACCCAGTGTGTCAACCCTTCTCACTGAGGACCTTCCTCTTTTAATTGCCCCTCCCCAGGGACTCAACTCTCAGAACAACATGTCCAAAGTACATGAGACAAAGTTTTGCCATTTTTCCTCTAAGAGATTTCTAGGTGTACTTACTCCAAGGAAGCTATATTGGTGTTTTGTGGGGTTTTTTTAATACTGTTTTTTGGCATTCCGTGGTACTTTCAATATTCTTGGATAGCACCATCATTCATATGCATCTATTTTTCTTCAGTCTTCCTTCTTAAATGGCCATCTTTCAAATGCGTATGAGGACAGTGAAAACACTATGGCTTGAATCAGGTGCACTTTTGTCTTCAAAGTGACATCCCTGCTTTGCAATGTTCTGAAGAGGTCTTATGCAGCTCACCTACCCAATGGCTATGCCGTTTGATCTCTTAACTGCTCTTCCATACAAGCACTGACTGTGGATCTAAGCAAAATGAAATCATTGGCAGCTGCAATCTTTTCCTCATTTATCATGATGCTACCTATTGTTTCAATTGTGAGGATGTTGGTCTCCTTTACACTAAGTCACAATCCATACTGACAGCTGCAATCCACGCACTTCATCAGCTAGTATTGAAGCCCTCCTCATGTCAGCAAGCAAGGTTTTGTCATCTGTTTATCACAAGTTTTTAATAAATTTTCTTCCAATTCTTCTTCATATAACCCAGCTCCTTTGATGAGTGACTCGGCACACAGATTGAGCGAGTATGGGGAGAGGATATACTCTGGTACACATCTTTCTTGACTTTAAACCAGAGTGTGTCCTTGCTTTTTTCATGTAACTGCCTCTTGACCCCTGTATGAGATCTATAAGAATACAATGATCTGTTCTGGAATTGCTGCTCTTCTTAAAGCTATCTATTTTGAAAAAAAAATCATTTAGAACCATACCTTGCATATGGCAAATATTGGGGAAAATACTAGAAATAGCTTTGATTCTTTGTGAAAGGAACTGTCCTTTGGAAAAGGCACGCTAATTTTTTGATTTATGCTGAAGTTGTTAAACACTTTCCATATTATCATATTTAACCATCTCAATAATTCATTATACAAATGAAGAAACTGAGACCCAGAAAAATATAACACTTTGCTCTAAAATAGCAAGCATAGTAAGTTTGGCTCTCAAGTCCTCTCTTGATTCTATATGCCCGAAGAAGGGTCACTGAAGATTACAAAGAGGAGCAAGAACAGGTTCTCTGTCCTGAGAGGATTTGAAGGGCTCAGAAAGAGCTGTTGTTGCTGTGTACCTTCAAACCGATGTCAGCAGTTAGTGACTCTCTGGAAGACAGTAGAACTTCCCCAGAGAGCTTGCCAGGCTGTGCATTTCCAGGATCAGACTGGCAGTGTTTCCCCTGCAGCATTGCTGGGTGAGTTGGACCCCTTCCCCTAAGGAATCGCGAATGTGCAGTTAAGAGATTTGCACAGCATCTTGCAGCCAAAAATGCACCCAAGGATGTTACATCATCGCATCTTCACTATGCTATTTGTAGAGCTGAGGAGCCCCGGAAGCTCATGCTAAATAAGGAGCCCTGGAAGATTGTGAGTTACATGTTAAGACTCCTAGGCAAAGATTAACAGTATGAAACCACCAACTTCTTCAAGGGACAAAGATGATACTTTCTACTATGATAAAGATTTATAGCCTAAAAAATGATTTATAACCTCAGCAACCCAAGAGTTGCTATAGGTTGTTCTGAGTCGGTATCCACTCGATGACAGTGAGGATTTAGTAAATATTAATAAGTGTGCTTCTCAATACAAAAATACAAAAACGGTTTGATAATGCACATTGCGTGACTAGAAAGCTTGCCCTTCTCGAAGAAATAAGTCCTTTCTGACTGACTCTCTCAAAGACAAAAGATAGTTATGTGGCTGTGATTTATTAATTCACTCCCAGCACATTTAGTGTCTATTTTTAATTCACATCTCTTAACACTGTGTGTGTGTTTGTCTAGGTCTCAAACTTGGAGCTATTCCAAGGAAAATAAAATTAGACTAAAGAGAGCCAATGAAATCAGTATTTATGAGTTTCACATTCACTTTTATAACATAATTTTGTCTGGAATGTTGGTTAAACTAGATACACAGTATGACCTGATGCATTTGCACACATGCCATAGCTTTGGGGTTTGTTTTTAACCAGAGGTCTTACTGACCTTGGCAGAGCAATGTGAAAGATTGCTTTTGTATGGGTGAATGGTTCTGGGCACATTTCTCCTGTGTATTAGGCAAGAATGGGTTTGTCTTCTTACCAACATGGTGCCACTCCTCTTTAACCTCTTGTGCATTACTGTCAACGAAATTAATTATGAACATTTTGCAAGAAAAGTAAAACACAAAGCAACTTTTATTCATGTTTTAGCTTCTAGGTGTTTTCCTTGCTGTAAGAAGCTCAAGGGAAGCTTCCCATTTGATAATTCATGCAATATTTCCCTGACTCAATCAGTTTTTTACTAAACTATGAATTCTTCAAGTGCTACTGCAGTCAGTATGGTTGATACATAGAAGTTACATTGTTCCAGTACAGTGGGAAATTAGACAACTCTTTATCTAGTCTAAAAGATCATCTGTATGGATACCTTTTAAGTTTAACCTGGAAACAATTGAATTGAGAAGGAAAAAAATACAGTTAAGGAGAACAGTCCAGTGGGAAACTCAAAGGGCCACTACTTGAAGATTCCCCTTTATTTTGATAAGTTGCCTGTTCATTTCAGTTTATACCCTTTTTTTCTAACTAAAGGACACCGATGTCAAATACTTTGTATTTGAATAGCTTTCTTTTTCACAATAGTAGAATTTTCACCCCCGGATCTCATCTTTCCAATAACAGTACTCTCTCCTCATAGTGGGGTAAAACAAGAGACGCAGAGACCATTTTAAACATTTACTGTAAGAATCAGACAATTTCCCAACCCGTGATCTTCCAATGACCTTGGCAGAATAATTTTTGGGGGTTATCTTGTCCAGGAGACTTGTCAGTCCTGTTCTATCTTAAATGGCTCCTTGTTAAGTTTGCCATCATGTTTTCATGTTTTGAAGATCCCAGATTTCCTATACTCTATGCTGTTTGAATGCCAGGGTCTAGCTGACAAAGTAAAAAAGTGGACACATTCTGTAACAATTGTTGGAAGCAGAGAAAAAAATCACTAAGGAAAACAGAGAAATTGTCATACAAAGGTCAAAGCCATGAGGAGAAAAAGGATCTTCTCTTTGGGGTTAAAAATAATAATAATTTCACCTCCTATTCCTGACCTGCTTCCACTAAGAATCTGAAGGGAAAAATGAAACATTCTTGTTTCTAGCCACTCCTTCAGTAATAGGTGATCTGTGCCAGTGCTAATAGGAAGCTGCAAGTGGCCAAGAGAGTAGTTTTCAGAAAATCTTTTCTTTCTTACTTAAAAAAAAAGACAGATTGACTTATTTCTTTTCCTTTCACTCTGTCATTGATTTCAAATACAATGTCTGAAACTGGCAACCCCTTTGCAATATTGAGGCAGCAAACCCGAGGACACAGGTTTGTTCGGCTGTGATGCCATCACTAAACTGCTGACTCGGGGCCAGCACCTGCCCTGTTGTTCAAAGACATGCGTAATGCATGCCTGCACTGCTTAAGCCACTCTAAACTGGGCTTCCATGCCGTGCAGTTAATGCCTTCTTAACTGACATAGGAGAAGAAGAGAGATTCAACTTTCTTCTGCCTCACCCTCTGAATCTTAGTGAAAATTCCTCATTTTGTTAGCATCTGGCCTGTGCAAGCTTCTAAACCAAACCAAACCAAACACACTCACTGCCATCCAGTCAATTCTGATTCACAGCAACCTGCTGGGTTTCTAAGACTGTGACTGTTTATGAAGGATGATGGGGGAGCTGCTTTGGGTTTCAAACTTCCAACCATGTAGATTACAGCTCGATGCGTAATCACTGCGCAATCTTAGTTCATTAATGTTTTTCAGTAGAGGCAATTTTCACCTTTTTTGTAGTCGCTAGATGGCTTGCATTTCGAAAGAAGTTGAAAGCTCTTGGAAAATAGAAAGCCAAGAATATACAGGTCCTTTGATAATGAACTGTCTTCTGCAAGCGTGGAATGGAAATGTCTCTAAGTCTCTGCTATATAGCTCTCTCACTCTTCTTGGCCTAGTAAGAGAGAATGAGAACCACACTTACATTTCTCACTCCCAGCACCTGGGCTCACCTCTCAAGAAGCAAAACCTCAGAAGGGAAGT
This sequence comes from Nesogale talazaci, assembly GCA_004026705.1. NCBI lineage: Eukaryota > Metazoa > Chordata > Mammalia > Afrosoricida > Tenrecidae > Nesogale > Nesogale talazaci. The sequence continues at coordinate 25,938 of PVJH01018403.1, read as the reverse complement.
TCAACACAGAATGAAGGGGGAAATGTGATCATGTGTAGAGTAGTTAAAATCATCCCTACTTTCAACTTCACTCTTGACCGCTCAAGTTAGGTTTTGCCTTTTCATAATTCAAAGTCCCAAGGACAAGCTGGTTTCTTCTTCCCACTTATAGAGGAGCAATAGACTACCATTAACAGAGCACCTGCTGGTAGTTTTAAGTAGTAATTTGTCCTCACTTATATAATATATATTCCAATTCATTTGAGATTTAGCCTCAGTTATAATGCTTTAATGACTTTCTTATTACTGTCTTTATTGTTAATGTCATTTACTTAAGTGTTCCTGGGTAGGGAGATGGGAAGACTTAGAGGGTATTTTTTATTGTAAGAAGTTTAGAAACTGTAAAAAAATTAAAGAGAAGGAAAATAGCCATATCTCAATAAAATGTTTCGGTGCAAACATCTGTTGTTTTTTTTTGCATCACTGCCCTCTGGTAGTTGTGGGAGCTACCCAGCCTTGCTCCCGGAGAGCTGCTGCTGGATTTGAACTGCCAAGTCAATGGGCTGTAGTCTCGCACTCAACCACTATGCCACTGGGGCTCAGTCCCATGATAAATTTATATTCATGAATCTAAATCTCATAATCACATTTATTTATAGATTTTAACATTTTTCCATCTAATTGAATATTCTTTCACAGTATTTTTGGATGATTTTATAGGATTTTATTATATTGAGACATATTTTATGTAACAAAATTCAGTTGTAGGCATTGCATGTTTTTCAATTTTTAATATTACAAATATTGCAGTAAAGCATGCTCATTGATAAATCCTAGAGCACGTATTGGGGTCATTTTAAAGAAATTTGATGAAATTTCATAGCAAAACTGATATCTTGACTTAAGCAGGAAAAAATACTATTTTATCCTATTCTCAAATCCCACATCAATAAAGCCTTATTTCTTCCAATGTTGCAGCGCTCTTTGCTGAGGCCACCAATCCAATTTACTCCAGAATGTACACATCACTGCTCTCTTGAGCTTCTGAACTTTCAGACACCTTCAGGTAAAGCCAGTCTTTGGTCAGTCAGCTTTAATGAACATTTAATGATTAATTAAACAATAATCCATATTGCCAGATAGCAAAGTGGTTTAAATTTCTGGCCAGTGATCCTGACTTTGTGGCTTTAAATTGTAGGAGTTTCATTTTCTAGGCATTTTGATCATCAAGATGATCAGTGCACAAATAGATGAATTTTGTATTAATACTAGTTTTGAGTCTATGCAACAGTGATTAGCTTTTAATTATTGGTTTGTAACCATTTTAGACTCATCAAGTTATTAACCAAAGAGTATAAGTTGACTTTGGCAGACAACAGTGATTATGCTACAGGTAGCAGATCTAGAGACAAAAAACCTCGGTTAAGTCAAACTTCACAATGCTATTTTTGTTTTTGTTTTTTCAATGTGGAATCTAGAACTTGATTCATATTTTTAATTCTTCTTTAGAATTATAATAAAAATACTTGGTGACATCGAAGTTAAGCAAGTGGCGATCTAGCAAGAGAGCCACAGAGCCCACATGGAAGAGGCCTGTGTGATCACAAGGTGTCAACAAGATTAGGTATCATGCATCAGAAGATGGAAAACACACAATGAGATCGATGCAAATGAGAGGGACTGGGAGTGGACATCCCCTCACTAAAGGGTTACAAGGAAGGGAGAAAGCAGGCAAGTGCAGTATAGCACTGACAAAACACACCATATGCTCCTCGTTCTTTAATGCTTCCTCCCCCCGCCCCCCACTAGCATGACCCCAGTTCTACCCTACAAACCCAGCTAGACTAGACCACGTACACTGGTCAAGATAAGAGCTTCAACCCAAGGAAACCAGTATAGGAACAGTAATGGGAGTAGTGGTACAATGAGCGTAGAGGAAGGATGAGGAGAAAAGCCTGAGAAAGGGAGAACCAATCACTATGATTGACATAGGACCATTTCCCCTCCCCCAAAGGGGGGCAAACAATAGAAACATGGGTGAAGGAAGGCAGTACATGGTGTAAGATATGAAAATAATAATAATTTATCATTGATCAAGAGGCCAGGAGTACGTCAAAAGGGAGGGGGAAAAGAGGAGCTTATACCAATGGCTCAAGTAAAAAGAAAATGTTTGAAAATAAGAATGGCAACTTATGCACAAATGTGTTTGAAACAATTGATTTGTGGATCATAATAAGAGCTATTGATTTAAAATTAATTTAAAAATTAATTTAAAATTAAAATTAAAATTTAAAATTTAAATTTAAAATTCAAAATTTAAAATTAATTTAAAAATAATAATTAATTAATTTAAAAATAAGAAAAAATATGTAGTCATCACAGAAAATTTGAAAATGCAAATAAATTTAAAGGTCAAAACAAAAATTAACCATGACCCCTACATACTACAAAAGGAGGCAACCGATAACATAATGAATGTGTTCATTCCTTCTTCAAGTCGTTTTTCTCTGCCTATTGAAGATTCCTGGTGGCACACTAGTTCTGTATCCAGCTCCACAGAAGACAGATGTGGCCTCTGCTTCCCTATTGACAGTGATCAGTGCCCTCAGGTGCATTGCTACTTTATCCTCTAAGGCAGGGGTCCTCAACTATGGCTCATGGGCCACATGCAGCCCACCCAGCCACTGCTGCCTGTCCCTCTTAGTAGCCGACTCATCCCAAGCATGCAGTGAACTTGTTCACAGTTTTTTTTTTAAACAATAGTCTGGACCTCCAATGGTCTATGGGACAGTGAACTGGCCCCCTCTTTAAAAAGTTTGAGGACCCCTGCTCTAAGGTCACTTTTGACAGCGATGGAAGCCCTCAGGGGCATTGCTGCTTTATCCAATAAGGTCACTATGAACTGGCATTTATGCAGTGACAATGGATATTTAAAGTTATAGGACAGTGACACCTTGGTTGTCAAAATCAATTACTTCCAAATTTATGTTTCAACTGAAGAGTTAGAGAACTGAACATCTTTTTTCCCACAAGAGATCATGGAAAACCCAATAATTGAGCCTGAGGTCCCAACATTGATTCATACATTCATTTTTTTGCAGGACTTTAATGCAAAGTTAATAGCCCTAAGTTACAGAAATGCCCTCTAAAGCATCCAACCACAAAAATACACTACAGGTACTTTACCTTTACTTGGAGGCTTCCTGACACACTGGGAGCTGAGGAGAAACCAGAGGAGGAGAAGTGTTCTTTTTGGAAAGGAGTCTTCTTTCATTAAAGACTGCTGGCTTTTCTTTTCTCTTGGTCTTTTTTTTTGTGGCTTTTTCTCAGTAAAAATGTATCCAATGATACCTGCTTCTACCTTCTTTTCAAAATGTTCCTAGAGTGAGAGAGAGCGTTTCATTTGCCAAGTTCACTGTTCAATTGTTGCCTTATGTGGGCGATGTTCTTTCCAGAAAGTGGCCACTTCCATCCATTTAACATCCATCTCTTTTATTAATGAACTAGAAAACTTCTCCTCTACTGATAATATTTCTTCAGCTGCCATCGGTTGCTGCTCCTTCTGTACCTACTAAAGTTCTTCAGAACTGTGCTTCTTTACCAACTCCTCCACATCCTCTTCATCAACCTTAGGCCAGTTGAGTGGCTGAGAGCTACTTCACAATAGGCTGCTCTTTAGAGCTCTCAATGCTTTCCAAGCCCCTGGCACAGCTTCTGCCTACAATTTTTTCCATGCTGAGTTCACGATCTTGTAAGAGACTGTTGATAAGGGTAATACAGGAAAAATGTGAAAATGACTTTTCCAGAATTCTTGGAAGGTCAGCTGGTGTCTTTCAAAGGTTATTTTAAAGCACTGTTGTAATGTTGTTTTGGCATACACTGTTTTGAAATCAGCAATGACTTGCTGGCCCATGGACTGCATGAGTCGTATTCAGGGGCAAAAACTTAACAATGATAACAGAGAGTTTATCATCCACTCACACTCCAAAGCTCAAGGACGAACATCAACCTGGTCCATTAGAGGTATCCTTTTGTAGACATGTTTTTCTCCTGCAAGTTATTTTTTTTTCACACTAGGTTTACACACTGCATGTAACCACTCATGGAAAACAGCCTGGTGGCCCACGCTTTATGATCAGCCCTCCACATCACATTGAACTTATTTTTCATTGTGTTTTGTTGTTTAAAAGCCTGTGGGTTTTTAGATAGAGACCCTACATGGGCTTCACTTTAAAATTCTCATTAGCATCCCCACACGGAGTGTGTCTATCTTTCGTAGACATGTGGCCTGGCACTGACGTTTCCGCTTTAGTAATGGAGGCCATATTGGGCATTTCCCCACACCACCCACCCTGGTGTTGCCATGATTGAACCCTTGTTGGAGAATGAAAACCTCTGTGTCTATGTATCCAGCAAATGCAGCCCTAAATTTATTGGCTTTTTTCTTATTTGCACTTTCCCCTTTCCCATGCCTCATCACACTGCGTATGCCTGTTCTCCTTTTGAATTTTTCAAACCAACCATGAGTGGCTCTGAACACTTCGTGTTGCTCAGCACTCGCTCTTGCGACATTTCCCATTACATCACTATCTCAGTATTTAAGCTACTCTTTCGCCATCCAGCTGTTTCTGATGTATCCAAATGAATGGTAACTTCTCAACCTCTTCCATGGCCTCTGTTCTTTATTCTAGGGTTAATGATTTCACAACTATCACGACATTGCCACTTTAATCACATTTTTCTTTACAACACTGTAGATAATGTTGATCTGATGCATCCAGCCACCAAATCAGTTACATTTTGCAATGCTTTCTTTCTTTAACTCTATCATAGTGCTCTGTTTTCTTTTAGCTTCTACTGGTATCACTAACTTTCTTTGGAGCTGTGATTATGATATTTTATGCAAATAAAGTACAAATAAAAGTACAAGGATGAATATTTTAGCACGACACAAGCACAAGTATATTGTCTGCGCTAGAACAGCACTTTGTGTCAGTGCCTCAAGGCGCACGACTCATCCTCAGCCCACACAGTCCGGTTGTTTCAAGTTGGATTTTCAGTCAGACCATCAAGCAAAGTGACAAACAGAGAGTGGATATTTTTCAAACTTTGCTGTTTAGGTAGTAGAAAGTTCAAGCTTGGGGCCATGTAATATCTGTGTGTATGTGTGTGTGTGTAGCTATATATGAAATTTAACAGTATGCTGCTATCTTGAATTTGGCAGAATAAAATACTATTTTATCCTATATTTAGACCCCACATCAATAGAATGTTATGGCATCTAAACTTGAGTATAATTTTTAAAGTTCATGAAAAATGCCATGTTCCACTAAAATTTTAGTCCTCTTTATATGTGTACAACCAAGAAAATGAAATTCTGTGCCATCAAGTTAAAGCTGACTCAAAGAATTCCTGTGGGTTTCTGAGACTGCAACTTTGCAGGATAAGAAAGCTCAGTCATTGGCCTTTGAAGTTGCTAGTGGTTTTGAACTGCCAACCATGTGGATAACTACTATACCCCAAAGGCTTCACTTTGCAGCTCTCTCTTTCTCACACACACACACACACACACACACACACACAAAACTCATGGGGTGAGTAACAAAAAATTCCTGGACTTGCATTGGACAGTGGATCTTTCATAGTAGCATGCATTTTTCTCACTAAGCAAGCACTGAGCAACTGACTGAGTTCGTACACCAGTCACATCACATGGGAAGGTTAGCTCTGGCCGCAGTGAATTTTTTTCATTGAAGCAATTTTGTGTGAACCTTGTTTTTGGTGATGGCTGATTTAAGAGAACAGAATGTGACTGTGAAATTTTGTTTCCTGCTCAGAAAAAATGCTGCTGAAACTGTTGTGGTGCTGAACACAGATTACAGGGACAGCACAAAGGGAAAAACTCAAGTATAGGAGTGTTTTCCTCATTTCAAGAAAGGCGGAATGTTGATTGATGACATACATTATTCTGGATGTCCACCAACTTCCTGAACAGATGAAAATGTGGACTTCTTCCACCAGGTCAGACTATGAATATAGCTTTCTACTTAGAGATTCTGAAAGATTGCATAACAGTGTGTGACCCTCAAAAAAGGCTTGACTTGGGTAGAGGGGGATCTGCTTTTACTCACCCAGTCATCATTCAATTTTTGGCAAAAAAAAGCAGCATGCCTCTCTTGTCCCACACACTCACTCACTTGACTTTGCTTGGTGAGACTTCTTTTTGTTTCCACAAATGAAAAGGGACATGGAAGGGCAGAGATTTGACGATGTAGAAGAGGCGAGGAAAAAAAAATGAGAGATGTGCTGTCAGCCATCTGAACAGATGAATTGGGAAAATGTTTTCAAGATGGAATTGCAGATTTGACAAATGTATTAAGTGTAATGGAGAGTACTCTAAAGGTGACAAGGTTGGTTTGTAAAAAATTCTTAATATATTGCTTGAAAAAAATCTGTTTTTCTTTTGTTACCTCCTCATATACTTAATATGTATATTCATAAGTATAGTCTTTATTTAAAATTTTTATTTAAAACTATTTGAACCATGTGGTAATGTTAATATATCAAATAATTTAACAGGTTTTCTGTAGTTGAATATGTAACTGGTCTAATAATACTTCACTATCAAGAATATTTATGAGGTGAATATCCTAACTTATTTGTAGAAAAATTAAGCTAACACCATAGGGTCAATTTCTAAAATTGGAATTACTAGATCAAAGAGCATGAACTTTTCCCCCAATAGTTGTATTCATGTAAAATTCACATCATGCATTTCCATAGCTAAGTCGCTCTTTAGCAGTTGCTTATACATCATCACATCCTTCTAGCGTACCCTCCCCCTCTGCACTCACGATCTGCTCCTTAATTGCATTCGCCCTTCCTTCACATGCCTGGTAAGCTATTGCATCGGTTATTGTCGCAATGCATCTGCTCCTTTTGTGCTTCCTTTATTGGGAAAGTATTTTTAAAAAAGAAAAGAACATGCCTGAGCCCCGGGGGCGTAGTGCTAGCGCGTGGGACTGCGGCCCACTGGGATGGAGGTTCAATTCCAGCAGCAAACCTGGGCCTCCTACTCCCACCACCAGGGCAGTGATGCCTTAAAAAAAAAAAAAAAGAAAAGAAAGAAAAGAACAAAAAACAAACCAGGAAAAAGGGGATAAAAAAGACCACTGGCAATATTAAAATAAGCCAGAGAGAAATTTTCTGAAGTGGAATAAATGAGAAATATTTCAACTTAGAGCAAACTCAGGGCAAGTCAAGACAGAGGTCAACTGATCAAACATCATATTATATGGTAGTTCCATTCCATCAAGTTTACAATAAACTATGATAGCAAAACGGTTGGGAGTCCCTCAACTGTGGCCAGAAAGGATGTCCCAGAGACTTAATCTGAATAGGTACTCTGCAGATGGATTTTGGGTTTCAGCTGTTCTCCTTTGTTTTCTACAAATTGAATGAAATAACATGGATTTTTAGAAGATTCTTGTATCATGCCTCCAAAGAGCTTTTCAGAAAGTAATCCCCAGTCATACCATCAGCATAAGAAGGTACCTGTTTTAGTACACTCAAGACAGGATTATTTTTTTAATGGATCATTTTATTGGGGGATCATACAACTCCCATCACAATCCATATAAACATCAATTGTATGCCGGCCACATTTACACACTTATTGCCATTATCACTCTCAAAACATCCTCCCTTCTGCCAGGCCCCCAGTATCAGCTCCCTATATTACCCTTCCTCTCCCCCTTCCCCTTGAACCATTAGTAATTAACAAATTGTTATTTTTTTCATACTGTATACTGTTTAATGTGTCCCAACACTCACTTCCCTGTTGTCCGTGTCCCAGAGAGGAGGTTACGTGTAGATCCCTGTAGTTGGTTCTCCCTTTCTATTCTTCCATCCCTCCACCCTCCTGGTATTACCACTCCTATTACTAGTCTTGAGGGATCATCTATCCTTAATTGCCCATATTTCCAACTTCACTGTTCATCTCCTGGTCCAGTTGGATTTATGTGGTAGAATTGGGGTCATGATTGTGGGTGGGAGGCAGCATTTGGGAACTCGAGGAAGATTGCATATTTCATTGCTACTACACTGTATCTTAACTGGCTCATCTCCTCTTTGTAACCCTTCTGCAAGAGGATGTCACTTCACCTATTGATGGGCTTTGGATCCCCAATCTGTACTTCCCTCATTAATAATAATATAATTTTAGCTCATTGATGCCTGACACCAGATCCCTTCACCACCTCATGGTCACACAGGTATGCTTCTTCCGTGTGGGCTTTATGCTTCTGAGCTGAATGGCTGCTTGTTTACTCAAGCCTTTAAGACCCCAGATGCTATATCTTTTGGTAGCCGGGCACCATCAGATTTCTTCACCACATTAGCTTATACACACATTTGTCCTCAGAGATCATATCAGGAAAGTGAACACGCAATGTTATGCTTTTTAGTTCTTGAAGCCTGATATCTAATTCCTTTGACACCTCATGATCCCACAAGCTGGTGTGCTTCTTCCATGTGGGCTTTGTTGCTTTTGAGCTAGATTGCTACTTGTTTACTTTCAAGCCTTTAAGACCCCAGACGCTCCATCTTTTGATAGCCGGGCACCATCAGCTTTCTTTGCCACCTTTGCTTATGCACACATTTGTCTTCAGTTATCATGTCGGAAAGGTGAGCATCTTGGAATACCAATTTAATAGAACAAAGTGTTCTTGAACTGAGGAGGTACTTGAATGGAGGTCCAATGCCCATCTGTTGTCCTACATCTAACCCTATAAGTATGCATGTTAATCTCTTTACCCATCATCACTTATAAATATATGCCCCTATGTACTAACCTGTATTTGAACTTCTATAAATGCCCATTATCCCCCAGTTCCTTCCTCTATTTCCATTTGCTTCCCTCTTGTCCCATTATCATGTTCAACCTCCATTTGGATTTCAGTATTTTCTCTCTGTTACATTAGTCTTAATCAATCCCTATCGGCCTTCTCTCATCCACCTTGTCACTGGATTTGTATCAATTGTTATTCCCTTTTTCCTGGCCTGGTCGACATCACCACCTTTCCCCCTTTTCCCCCTCTTCCATGTCCCCTACCCTGGAACCATCAAGGCAGGATTATTTTATTTTGATTTTGATTAATGAGAATATATATATACATATATGAAAACTTATTAGACCAAATTATGTTTGTACAGGTGAGAAATGTAAGTGACTCAACAATGCTTGAAAACATAAAGAATGTTATATGCAAGGCAAAAATATATATAAAACAAAACTATGCCTGCAAAACCAGGACATCAGAAAAAGCAAAGAAAAGATCAAATGCATGGTTGTCTTAAGTTGTCGTTTATTAGATAACCTTGAAACTCTAGGTCTCTCTTAAGGAATATTCCAGAAACATACCCTGTGAAATGTCCCCATATTTACAGAAGTTATAGATTAGGCTATACTTAGTTTATAAGCTCATCTAGAATTCATAGGTCCTTTAACTTGGAAAGAGGGGGAAATCGATAGTCCAGGGTGGTGGCTGAGAATAGCAATCTTTCTGCCCACTATGGATACAGAGTCATTTTACCTAAAAGAACTAGTTGACATTCTACCATTTCAGAAGGTGGCATATGAGAAAGAACCAATGGTGCTAAAGAAAGAAGTTCAAGCTGCATTGAATACATTCATCAAAAGCAAGGTTTCCAGGAATTGAGGGAATACCAATTGACACATTTAAATAAACTGATAAAGTACTTGGAGTACTTACTTCTCTCTGTCAGGAAATTTGGGAGTCAATTACTTGACCAACTGACTGGAAGAAATCCATATTTGTGCCCATTCTAAAGCAAGGTGACCCAACAGAAAACTCAATATCCTTCACATAGCATTCAAGTAAAATTTTGCTGGAGATCACCCAACATGGTTGCCATTGTACATATACAAGGAGCTGTCAGAGGTTCAGACTGGATTCAGAAGAGGATGTGGAACAAGGGGTATCATTATTGATGTCAGATAGATCTTTGCTGAAAGTAGAGAACACTAGAAAGATATTTGTTTGTGTTTTACTGACTATCCCAAGGGATTTGACTGTGTGGATCAAAACAAACTATGAATAACCTTGAGAAATGTAAGTGACTCAACAAATCTTAAAAAAAAATAGGAAGGTTAGATGCAAGGCACAAGAAATTTTTAAGACAAGACTCCAGAACACTTCATTGGGTTAATGAGGAACTTGTACATGGATCAAGAGGTGGTTATGGGAACATCAAAAGAAAATACTATATAACTTAAATCAGGAAAAGTATGTGTCAGGGTCTCACTATACTGATTCAATTTGTATGTTGAGCAAATCATCAGAAAGCTAGATTATAAAAAACAGAATTCAGTATCAGGATTTGAGGAAGGCTTTTTAACAAATTGTGATATGCAGATGACAGACACAATCTTGCCTGCTGAAAGTTAGGAGGACTTGAAGCACTTGCAGCTGCAGATCAAGAATTGCAGCCTTCAGTGTGGATTATGACACAAAATCAAGAAGATTAACATATATCTGGACCAATAGATTCCTCGTGATCAACTGAGAAAAGATTGACATTGTCAAGAATTTCATCTTGCTCAGCTCTACAATCAATGTTCATGGGAAGAGTAGTCAAGAAATCAAATGACACATTGCATTGGTTAAATATGCTGCACAAGGCCTCTTTAAAGTGTTTGAAAGCAAAGATGTTATTTGAGCACTAAAGCAAGCCTGACCCAAGATATAGTATTTTTAATGTTTTAATATGCTCTTGATTAAGGGAGAAGAATGGATGCCTTTGAATTGTGGTCCTGGAGAAGAGCATTGAAAGCACCATGGACTGCTAACAGGACCAACTGATCCATCTTAGAAGTTCAGCCAGAGTGTTCCTTAAATGTAAGGATGGTGAGAGTGACTTACATACTTTGGACATATTGTCAAAAGAGACCAATCTCTAAAGCAGAGTGTCATGTTTCGTAAAGCTGAGTGGCAGAGAAAGAGAGACAGGCCCTAGATTGAACAGGGTGCCTACAATTGTGGGCTCAAGTAGAGATACAATTGTGAAGGTGGTACAGGAATGGTCAGTTGGTGTGATTGAGCATACCATGTATCCAACAACAATATGTATATAACTAGCAATGCTTTCTTAATATCCACATCGTTGTGATTCCTGGTAGGTTGCCATTGTGGTTAGTTATGGAGTTGACTGTGATCAACACTTGGTAACCCAATGTGTAAACTATCCAATCCTGTGCCATCTTCATGATCATTGGTATGCTCAACACCATGGTTGTGGCCAATGTATGACTATTTTGAATGCCTTCTAACCTAGGACACTCTTATTCCAGTATCATACTGCTGTGATCCAAAGCCGTTTTTTTTAAAGACTATTTTCAGAAGTAGATCACTAGACGTTTCTTCATAGTTTATCTTAGTGTAGAAACTTTATTGAAACTGTGTATCATGAATAACCCTACTGTTGTGTAAAATAAAATTAAATTAAAAAAACTTCAAGTGTCAAAGAAACATGCAAGTCACAATATTGCAATAAATTGACAGATGGGAGGGTGACCTGAAAAAATGTTTTAGTCAAGCTACTTCATATCCTTCAAAATGTATCACCAATATGACTAATTTCTTCTACTCCAGCAAAGTTAGTAAATATAAGATTATTTTAGAAATAATAGAAGAAAATGCACATTATCATGTACTTTGTTTCTGGTTACTCTCCATTTTTACATAGAAAATGACTGGTAATTGAGTAAAAGAATTTTGGGAATTCTAAGTTGAAAGTCTCTTTATTACACCCCAACAAATATATGCATATCCTTTCTGCACAGACAAGCATTTACCTCCACACCTCCACACTTCTTCATGGTCAAGCCGTGAGAATTGAATTGAGACAAATGACTGCTACTCATCTATTCAATGGTTATTCATGAGAAACTGGTTAACAACTCTTTAATACGCTTGTACATTTCCTTTAAACCTTATGATTCGTATCCAGATTCCTGAAAAATGTCCCTTTAGAAGATATACATTTATTATCTTGATTTATTATCTTGATTATGATCTTGCTTCAGGGTCTTATCCAATACTTACCACTTACCAATTATCCATTTTTAAAATGAAAGGCTTTATCAAATGTCAAAAAAATAATATAATTATTTTTCCTGTCCTTTGTCATCTTGATGGGTTTAGGAAACAACTCAGATGCTAATAAGGATCCCAAACCACTGTTGCAGTTATGAAATGAATGATTTATTCAACAGCTTAGCCAATTCTTCCCTAGGGGCATTTTTATTTGCATATACTCCACGTCATACACTTCAACAGTCCAGTCAATTGAGAAGAGTTGCACAGCCCTGAACAACTTCAGAACACTTCCTTCTTTTTGGAACTCCCCATTATTTGCTCCCTATTTCCCCTAACCTTTCTTGCATTGTTTAAAAAAGCCACAAATCCAGTTATTGTCTCTGTAAATTTGCCAACTGGAAATTCATATACAGAAAACACCCACCCTCAAAAACCCCCAAAAATAATAGGTAAAAAAAGAGAAAACCCTTCATCAAAAAGAAAACAGAAAATATTAAAAAATAGGGAAAAATTAAAAGGGGTCAGAAGATAGATCAAATGATAAGAAGCAACCCAATTGCGTCTACAGCAGCCCACTTTTCAAATGCTCTCTGTGTGATCGCATGTCTACTCTCACCCCTAGTCTGTGGTCAGAGGGCCCTCACTGGAGGCTTACGCTACATGAGGTATGTTGGGCCAGGCAAGGATATCTGCTCAGAAATTATGATTAGGGCAATTACACTTGATTGATTTTCACAAAGGACATTGGATAACCACAGAGTTCACTGTTTCTAAAGTTTTAAGAAAATTGAAAACTGCATTGCTTAAAATAACACACAAATTTTTTTCCATAACAACAAATTTTCATTCTTCTATGGTAACAAAAGCTGCTGTAGAAAAATTTTGGTGGGAAATCTTGGTATATCATCCCTATAGCCCCAATTTGTTCTCAAAACTCTTTAGTACATTTTTACTTAGCCTCATATTTGACCTATATCCAGTTTATGTCACTAAACATAATTCCAAGGCTCCCCAATGTTATGGTTTGTATGAGATCTCTCTATATATCTTCCTGGGTAAGCCCTAGTATATACTACAGAGAAAAATTAAAAACAGATATCATATTTGCATTTTAAGGATTATTTTCACACCCCGCCCAAAAAAGCCCCGAAATTTTAGCTAGAAATGTGATATCATCTGATCTCAGGAAAAAGGGAAGGACATGTTTTAAGATCAGCCAATGGTTGATCTTCCATTCCTTTTCTTTTATTTGCTACATTATATCTAGCCACTTCCAAGCCCTTTGCTTTTTTAACAACAGAATGATCTTAGATTCAGTTAGAGTAACTATTCAGAATAAACCTTATGTTTCATTTTCTTTGAGTTTTGATTGTTTTTAACATATGGCAATACCTTATTTTGTCTAGTCATATATTTGTCATTCATGATTGTGTTGTAAGGTTACTGGTCTTAGTGTATCCTAAAGCAAAACACCAAACCGGTTGCCATCAAGTCCATTGCAACTGCTTGTGACCCTAGACTGGGTTTCGGAGCTTCAATCTTTACCAGAGCAGACAGCCTTAATACTTCTTGTGCACAGAGGTTGGGGGATTGGAATCACCATCCTTGCAAATTACCAGTCCAATACCTGCCCAACCGAGACACCAGGTCTCCTCGTTGACTCAAAGATATACTGAAGAAAGGGGGAGTGACTTAATCACAACATCTAAACAGATATCTAATAATTGACTTGTCAAATAGAGTCTGAGCCATTTCTGTTATACCATCATGATGGAGATTGGTAGCTGCCTATTATCCTTTAATTCCTCTTCTGGAGTATATCAACCCATTTGCACATACTAACACTTAGTAAACACACTGATACTATTTGGCCCTTCATTTAGATCACATTAACCAAGTGACCAGTCAGGAATAAGATTTCTCATGTTAAGTGATCCTCCACTAGATTTATAAATAGCTAATGACTCTCCCAACTCCTCTAGTTTACAGAAGAAATAATTTAATGAAGACTCAGATTGCTTTGTGTTGCTCTGCTAATGTAAATGAGTAATGTGTATTGATTTTTCATGGTGCAGAAGTCTCTTTATTCATCTTGTGCAAGAAAGTCTGTTAAAGAATTATTAATGACACAATAATTGCTTTAAGATCTATGCTCTAATTAAAGCAGTAAATTCTTTATTACATCTTTATTTTAATTAGATGTACAGAAAGACAATAATTTTTACAAGAAACCCTGTGTAAAATAAAATTACCTCATTTAGAAACATGTCAAAGAACCAGCAGTGGAGCTGCCCGGAGAGGCACTGAGTGCTTCCCCAAACAAGGGACAGCGATTCCACTCTCAGTCAGAATTAAAATGCCATTCTGATGAAATTAATACTTATGAATAAATCATTTCCCACTTTGGGGGAAACACAACCCATCTAAACCCATAAATTTTTGTGGTTCCTCCTTTTTGATTTCCATTTCTTAAAAGGAAGGATTTTCTTTTAAAGTTTGAAAAGCTTAGTAAAGGCTGGGGGCTTTTTTTGGGGAAAGGAGTGTATTGTCATAAAATTTACCTTACATAAACTTGGGATATTCGTTTTGTTTTGCTTTGTTTTTTTGGGAAACTGTACTTTGGTCTGTATTATTAATTTGCAAGATGTTTTTTTTTGGGGGGGGGGGCCATCACTGCCTCTGGTGGTCATGGGCGCTATCCAGTGATGCTCCTGAGAGCCACCACTGGATTTGACCGCCAAGCCCACGGGCTGCAGTCCCGCACTAAACCACTTATGCCACTGGGGCTCAGCTCAAGAAGATGCTTTTTATGCATAATCCAGACATGATACTATTCAATAATTCAGTCATTTCAAGGAATGTTGTACAGTTGCTACTGCAATCAGTTTCAAAACATTTTTTTGTTTGTGCCGTGGTATCAGCTTCTTTCTCTCTCCACCCCAAGGTACCTTTGATCTAGTTGTTGACTCTACAGATTCACCCATTTGGATTTCATAGTAAGATATATTTTAATGACCTGTCTGCAGAAAAGCTAAAAATCAGTAACTACCTCCCATCCATCAAAGTTTTTTGTTTTGTGTTTTAAACATATATATATATATATATATATATACCTGCTTTTTTTTTAAACTCCATGCAGAATTACCTGAGACAATGCTCATGTGTGTACAATGAGCACAAAGGGTTGTATGACTTAACATTTGAGTTTGCACCATGTCTCTCTCACCATGTTGAAACTGTTCATGACAGTCATTTAATTCACATAACAATCCAGACCAGGAAAATTATTGTCATTTTACAGACAGAAAGACTGAAGTTTAGGGAAATAAAACTATCTCGTTCAACACGCTAGAAAACTACAGACCAGAGGCCATATCTTGTTTACTATGTATTTTCAATACACTTTTCATATGTTTATTATATCTTAGCCATGCCCATTTGTTTCCAACATTAATACAGTTGAGTTGAGTTGGAGTGACAGCTTGGCCTGCAAAACTTAAAATACTGACGAGCTGGCCCCTTACAGAAGGAATTTGCTGATACCAGATTCAAAACAACAATCCCAAATCTCTTTACACAATTATACCTTCTCCTGTTTATTCCAGAGCCCAGGTGTAGCATGCTTTGTTTAAAATTACAGACCCCTTTTTCTAGTATACTCTTCATACGCCATATATTTCTTCCTTTCTCCATTAATTTGGATACTCTTAATACATGGGAGCTTTCAAAAGTTCATGGAAGTGCTGCTATCTTTTCATTCCATTTTTACACAAACTTTTTGAAGTTCCTTAATATAAGAACCATTTTCCAATGAATACCATCTCATCTCTGTTCTGAATTAGCAGATAACATGCGGAGGGCCTTGGGACTTCTAAAACTGTCCACAAATCTTTCTGTCTTAGCTAGTAAGGCCACTCCCTCCGTCATGATAAGCTTATTGCCTAAAGAATCCTGTTTCCTCAATCAGTCTCAGTTGTTGCAGAGTCTCATTTGCTCTGATGTTTTCTGATTAAATCGAAAGTTGTTTCCACCCTATATTACCCATTACCACTTCCCCCTTCTCGTGCTTTCTACAGGTGATTGCTCTACTCCTGGACAATAGTACTTCTATAAGACTTGCTGAGTTGTATTATAAGGACTTGTTTTTCTCTCTTTTTCTTACCATGTTGCAGGCAGAATCCAATCTAAATCATCTTCATATTTTTTATGTTTAAAGTGTTTGAAAGGATCCATCATAAACAAAGAGCTCCATTTTATTTGCATTACCATTGCAACCTAGTTCATAGCTAAATATCACTTTGTACTTCCCCATCAACATTCTTAGTACTTACCAAATATATGATCGTCAAAGAGATCCACTAGAACGTATTTTCCTAAATTGTCACAATTTCAACAATTTTTAGGGTAATGTGTTCACATAGTTCTTAAAACTAGATATGTTGTTAGAGAAAATAACCGGAAAAATGCCATTGAAACATCATTGCTCTGTCCATATGACTCTTAAAGAAGATAATCACAAGATGGTGGCATTTTGAAGGTGTCTCTCTTAGTTGGCATAGTTTGACCTAGACTACTAACTTAAAGGTAGGTGATCTGAAACCAAAAGAATTGCAGAAGAAAGGCCTGGTTATCTGCTTCCATTATGATTAGCCTAGAAAATCCTGTTGCACAGGTCTGCTCTGTAACACATGCCAGTTACCACGAACCACCATCAAATCAGTAGCAAAGGAATGTCCTTTTGCTTAGTTTCCTCCATAAAATATACATTGACCATGCTCTCCCTCATATCCATTATTATTCTTCCTTGCCTACTTTTGAAGAGCTTTCCTATGCTCTCAGTGGACCCTCTTGAAATTTATTCAAGCCGAGACCCTATTATTGATTTATTCAATCCTAGACCCTATTATTGATTTTTTTTTGCTTAACTAATAAGCTTTCTTTTGGTCTAGATGTTTGTGCCAAGCCTATAGGGAATAATTTTTAATGCATAATTATGAAGCCAAGGGTATTATTATAGTTCTCACTTCTTCTATATCTTATATTTGTTTAGCTTGATCAACTTACCATTGGGAAAAGTGCATTAAAGTCTCCAGTAAGTAACGTTTATAGTAAGTTAAGTACTCAAATTGGTCAAAGCGTTTTTTTTCCGAAGAGGAGTTAGACAAAAAAGATGTATATATTATTGAGTTAGGCCAGGGGGACAAGAGAAAAAATCCAGATACACTCATATATGTGTGAGAGAGCGTTATATCAAAGAGATAGTGTATACTGAGAAAACATCCCAGACCAGTTCAAGTCCATAAGTCAGATATTAGACTATATGTCTGATACTAGTCGTAAATTACTCTTCAGACTCACACAGCACATTCATTGATTCTGAATACAAGAAGAACACAGACCAGTGGGTGAAAAGTCTTGTGGATCCAGTGGCAGGGAAGCATCTCAGCTCTGGCACTGTTCTTCACGAGGTTCCTCTAGCTCTCTAAGTTTGACTTTTTCAATTAGACAGTGAAGCAGAGAAAGAGTGTGCCCCACCTCCAGGGAGAAGAGAGAAAATTCCCAAAATACTCATGAGAATGCCACACTCACAAGGAGCTATAATAAGATTGTGACCTGAATGATGGGCTAGACTCCATCGCTACACCTAGTTACCAAGTTGACATGAAATTATGTAATAGTTACAATTATTAATCAATAATACAGCAGTCTGGCTCCCTTATTTGCTGACACATAAACTCCTCTTAGGAGTTAAATGCTAAAGGGGGAAGGTAGATGAGGAGAGAGAAAGAAAGTTCTAGGGAAGAAAGAATTAATCTGTGTAACACATTGTATCATTGGACTTTTCAACGTAAGGCTAATAATTTATTCCTAATCAATATTAAAAAGAAAAATATTGATTTATAGATTGTTAATCACCCAGGATGATGGTATATTGTCTGTTGACATAGTATTGCCCATAGAATTTCTGTTCTATAGTGAACCACACATCAACCATACCTTGTGTCCCAAATTGAAGTGAATTCTTAAGAAGTCAGGCAGGAAGGAAGGCAAGGTAGGAATTGTTTCTTTTTAGTTAAATTCTACTTATGTAATTTGCATGAGCAGCTTTGGGAAGAATGATAGGGCACTTTATATAAAATAAAAAATTATATTTTTGCAGGGAGTCCCCATATTTTACTCATGAGGAAAATTGGAAAGAGATCTATAAATTGATGGCTGTCTGTATGGTCACTTCTTTTTTTATGTTACAGATGAACCCTTTAGTACTATTTTCCATTCCTTTGGAATGTCCGTTCAAGTGAACCCTGGCAGGCAGTTAAATTAGTAATAATAATACTATTAAATGCTTTAAAAGATTTATGTCAAGTCAGGTACAGTTTAAAGCATTTTACATGCTCATATGTAAGTCAAAAATATTGCCACAAAAATCACAAAAACCTTCATTAAGCCAAAATATCAAAATGTAAAACGATTGCTTTTTGAAATATCTTCCTTCTATCTAGGCCTACCCACTTCTGATGGCAGTGTTTTCATCTTCCTCACTCTTTCCTGAAAAGCTCTGTGTACTTTAATTTATACCACGTCAAAACAAAAGTTCTGGCATCCCCAGGGAAGTCAAACTGAGCTCCCTTTTAATGTTCTCCAAGTGTGAGGAGCTAAAAGATATACGAAGACACGTGAGTAATATGGGTGAGGTAAGGGTTTCCCAATAAAATTTTCATAGGAGAGCCTTTGTTATCCTTGAAAACATAAGGTACATTTTCCTGATAGGAAGTAATTCCCAGCTCAGCTTTCCTAATCTCTTACTCATCATTGCAACTTCAAACTTCTTCATAATAAGGTTCTATGATTGTCCTGTGTCTTTTGATAAAGTCTATTAAGAGTTATCTTTGGCAATTTTAAAGTAATTGCTAACCTTCTGTCTTGCCCTCTTTGACTTGAATTTCACCAGAGACAGAAGATCCCCTTAGAAGCTTAGAAGTTTGAACCTTGCTCTTTGCATTGTATTGGTGCATCCAAGTTTATCTCTGGTCATTATTTGTTCCATAAAATCTTCTTTAGCAAGCATCTTGCTTAAAAGACTGCTGAAAGGGTTATCTCTCTGAGCTCACCTATCTTCTCACAGCTATTGTGTCACACAGAGAAACAAAAAATTACTAAGGACAAAAGATTCCTTAAATTTGAAAATGCCTAACCATGTGAGATGCCAACTTCAGTAACTTTGTCATCAATGGTAATTCTACACTCTTCTACCAGTTTTTGAACTTCAGCCAAATTTTCTTTATTCTTCAGGATTGGTGATTTCCTCCTTTGAAGTCTTCTCAATGTCTTTTAAGCACTCTATCCATATAAAATTATTATTTCCTATGGGGCAACTCTCATAAATTTGGTGAATGCTTCAGTGATTTGGGAAGACGCCTTTTAGAAACTGGTTAAACACTTGCTATTAACCCTAACCATACGATTGTTCTTTCCTTCATCCCCCATGGCACTCATAGTGTACTTTTTGTCTACATACGTCTCATCACAAAGGAGTGTTTAAACACATCGTGTTTGAAATACATCTGAATGTGTATAAACTAGAACCCTGTAGCAATACTTTTGGACCTATTCTCATAACAGACTATCATATTCTAATGAACTAAATCTAATATTTGATTGTATTTTATAACTTTAATAACATTTTTTACTCTTGTTTACAAGAAAGAAGACATGTCCTTGTAGAACAATGTGGCAAATATGTTTCTTTTCTATAGTGGACTTACCTTATGTTTAAAAATCAACAGACAATGAAGTTGTAGCTAAAATTTGAATCTGCCTGAAAATTGTATTTTGAACTCATTTGCATCTTTTATCTTATCTATCCACCACTAATAAGTACTCACAGTAATTTACATATGAATTTAGTTAAAGGTCTACAAGTCTACTTTAAGAGCCACCTTAAACCTTGTGATATACATTTCCACTCTGACACATACAGAATCACCATGAGCTGCAATTGTCTCAATGGTGATGCAATTTTTATTTTAAGTGAAACAAAATTATGTGTATCTTGGACAGGGTGGGGGGACTGCTCAATGTACAATAGATCCCACTGTTGCACAGCTAAATCAAGGTTATTTTTAGATTACCTGCTTTTTTGAATTATTTAGCCCTCCACTTTCAGTTACTAAATAAAAAAAAGCAGGAGTTGATAGATCTGACATTCTGAGTTCATCTTCAAGGTGTTCATTTCTTAAAGTGTACATACATACAAGCATAATGAATAATTCCAATGCATATGTCAATCTTTGTGCAAAGTTCCAGGTGCAGACATTCAATATGAACTGAGTTGGGATTCTGTTTTCCCAGGTGAGTGCAAATATTTTCTTCATCATGTAAAAATGTATGGTAAAATATGAGCAGTTGATTTAGTGAGAAAATTTTAATCTTTGTAAAACAAATTGATAAAAACAACAGCAACAATGTAAAGTTCAACTGTCCTGTGAGGTCACTATGAGTGAAAATCAACTCAAAGTCCTCTAATAACAAAAGCAAATTTGTCCAGAGCTCCAGAATGGTGTGAGTGGTTTTCCTGCTTTCATGGTAATCATGAAGTTGGAGGTTCATGCCTACCTAGAGTCCCATCAGAATAAAACTCTAAAAATCTATTTATGAAAAAATAATAATCAATTTAGAATGCTAGAAACCAAAGTTTTATTGTCACATACATTGGATCTCCATGAGTAGTAATCAAGTTTACAGCAACTGAAAATGGCTGTAAATTCTTCCAAGATTTTATTGTGAGGCCTAGCCTATTTCAAAACAGTAACCATAACAATTATGACCTGTGCTGGAGAAGAATGCACTCTTTTAGCAGAACGTTGTTTATTAATAAATGGTTAGTGTTTCTAAGCATTTAAAAAACTCAAAACCCAAACTTCCACCCTGGAATTGATACCAGCTCATTAGAGATGCCGTGGGAGAGGGTAGTCTTTCCCTTATGGGGTTCCAAGCCTGATTCTTTACAGGAACAGAAAGACTCCTCTTCCCCCAAAACGATTGCTGTGGGGAAAGCAGGTACATGAGCAAAAGTGGTGAAGAAAGCTTATGGGTATCAGGGGATATAGAGTGTGGGATCTTAAAGGCTCAAAGCTAAAGAAGCGGCCATCAAGCCAAGAAGCAACAAAGCCCACAGGGAAGAAGCACAGCAGCCTGGGTGATCACGAGGTGTTAAGGAGATCAGCTATCAGGCATCAAAGTCCAAAAAATCCTATCATTGTGAATGAGGAGAATGCAGAGTGAGGACCAAAGCCCATCTGTGGGCAACTGGACATTCCGTCACAGAAGGTCTGAGGAGGGAACGAGGAGTCAGAGTGCTGTGTAGCAATGATGAAACAGACAATACTCCTCTGGTTCTTGAACACTTCCCCCTACCCCCTGGCACTATCATGATCCCAGTTCTACTTGGATCTGTGGGTGTACACTAGTACAGATAGGACCTGGAGACATAGGGAATCCAGGCCAGAAGGAACTTAGGACTGCTTGTGAGAGGGGTGATAATGGCGGGGGGGGGGGTGCTGTGGAGGAAAGGAGGGGTAGAAATGGAGAACAGATGGCAAAGATCTGCAAATGGCTTCCTGCCTCAGGGATGGGTGGTGGTGAAGCTGAGGGGTGACATGAGATGGTGTAAGATATGACAAAATAATAATTTATAAATTATCAGGGGTTCATGGGGGAGGGGGAGGAGAGGGGGAAGGGAGAGGGAAAATGAGGAGCAGATGCCAGGAGTTCAAGTGGAAAGCAAGTGTTTTGAGAATGATGAGGGAAACAAATGTACAAAAGTGCTTGACACAGTGGAAGAATGTGTGGATTGTGATAAGAGTTGCATACGCCCCCAATAAAATGATTTGAAAAAAGAAGAAGACTCCTCTTTCTCCCTCACAGTGGCTGGTGGTTTTGAACTGCTAACCTGATAGTTAGCAGGCCAACTCGTAACTCACTGCATCGCCAGGGTTGGTTGCTATGTGTTAAGACACTGTGAAAGAACAGGTCCCAATATGCTTTCTAATACAAATTCAATAAACTTACACAAAATGTTGAAAGAAAAACACATGGGTTCTTGAATAAATCATGATTCATAAGATGTATGTGGATTAAGTCCACATTTGGTCCCTAGGGATTATTGATGGTCATTGAAGAAAAAGTGTAAAATAAATTTATTTCTTTATAACATGAGAAATATATTTCTATTATAAAAAATGTAACCATTCTCTTCGCTGTGTATCCTATGCAGTCTTGGATGCTGTGTATTGTACTATCAAACCAAGGCTCCGGAATGGGGTCCATTTAGCAGGTAAGAGCATTCGCCTCTGCAGATATCAGTGGAAGGACCAGCAGGGTCAGGGATCTCGGTGTGGTGGCCAGTGAGGAGCCAAGCAAAGCCCGGGAATCAGAAGCAATTTGGATATGTTTCCCCCATTGTTGGAATGGCATGCACATTGAATGATGTTGAATTGAAAGAATATATGTTCATTGTGGAAACATAATTACTGTTGTTTGAAGCAACCTTGTAGTTCTTTAAATTATCATTCTACATTTAGTCTTTTTCTGAATGAATCATGCATTTTTAGATCACAAAGGAGAGATATCAAACTCTTAGTAGAGGTTAAAAAGGAAAGAGTAAAGTCAGGAAAGGTTCTCTAAAAATTAGCCACGTGAGCATTATCTCGGCATCAGGAGCCTGCGTGATGACATCTGTACCTGGAGATGAATATATTCTGCCCGGAGGAGCAAGCACAGTCATCCCATGCTCATTTTCAATCCTGTACTCTGTGCCACTTCCCTTCCAAAACCAGCCTTCTGACGGCCAGGCACTATCTAAAAAGACAGCTGTAGGCAATGTGACTCTAACAAGACAAAATAATATCTGATCAATTTATATTTTCTTTTCTTATCAGATTCCAAAATAGATTAGTACAAATATGAGCCTTAGAACTCTGAGCAAGAAGAGCATACGAAACTCTACATTTGATGTGGAAAGTTGTAGGGTTATGCTATACACAGATGCTGCTAGGGAAGTGCTGATAAATGCTTAATCTAGAAAGGCTCACCCCATTTTAGGAAAAAAATTATAACACAGCAATGTTTTCTCTGCCTGTATTGTGCTCACAAAAAACACACACATCTAACATACATGGTGTGTATAGGAAACTGACTTGTAAGAGGTTTCAAAATAATATAACTTTACTGGGGTAAAGTAAACACTGACAAATTTAGGAAGCTGCTTAATCCCACAGACTCAGCCATACAAAGTGGAAAGCTTTGTTTTCACAGTAGACACAGTCTTTGCTGGCTGGTATCTTTCACTCAGGGTTAGATGATTACATAATGCTTCTCCCAAGTGAGCCAGGGGCGCAAGTAACTGAAAGGGCAATAACATCTAAAAAGTATAGCTATAAAACTCGGGAAGTCTTGCTCTGTGTATCATAGCCTCTGGTTTGAAGAACTCCTTAGTGAAGAGAGCTTTTGAATCACTTCAAAGGAATCATGAGTTCCATGTTAGTAACCAGAGTTGTAAAAGGAGTTATTGTTGCTGCTTCTCCAGTTACCCGGTACTGAGTGGGTTTATTTATTTGCTAAAGAGGGGTGGACCAAGATAATATTATCCAGAATTTACAAGTTGTTTGGGGTTGTGGTTTGGGGTTCCTTCAAGTTTGAGATCCTTTGTTCTGCTTATTAATGAATGGTTGCTTTCTACTTTGAGTCTTGCACATTCGCAAATGAAGGTCCCGAAAGCTTTGCTTGTGGTGTCATTAAGGTCAGTTCCATTGCAAAAGCTAAGCCTTCCCAAGTTGTATTTTAAGTACCTTTAAAATTGAGGGGTTCATCTTCTGACATTATATGAAACAAGGTTCTACTCCTATCTTTAAGGTCTTCAGTGGCCAATTCTTTCAGTAGTAGATCACTTGATCTTTATCCTAAACTGCCTTAGTCTGAAAGCACCATGAATACCTGTCCACCTTGGGAGACCCTGATGGTATTTGAAACACCAGGGGCATAGCTTCCACCATCCCAGAATTCACTTGGCATTTCTCAAGGTAAAAGAACTGAATAAGAAATTCAGGCCTTAACTGAATTTGGATGGAGGTGGAAGCAAAACAGAAACGGAACAAAAAGAGTCACTTTAAAAAAAGTTAGTAGACATTCAGATATTTCAGGAAGTAGCTTAAAACCAATAACAGATTATATTGAAGGAAGAAGTCCAAACTCCACGCAGAAAAGCCCGACTCAAATGGATACAATGGCAGATTCACTTAGTTCTCTATGTTAAGAAAGTTGCATGATAGCTTCTTTGCTAACCAAATAGAAGAGATCCATATCTATGCCCATTCCAAAGGTAATGCAATAAAATGCAGAAATTATCAAATAATATCATAAGCGAGTAAAATTGAGTTGAAGACAACTGGAAAATTATGCATTAGTATGTCAATTAGGAAATGCCAAGATAGATTCAGAAGAGGATGTGAAAGGTCGCCATTGCTGATATCAGATCAATTTTACCTGCAAACAGACAATACCAGAATAATTTACAAATTGTTATTGCCTCTTCATATTTTACACTGTTTAATGTGTCACTTCACTCACTGTCCCCCACCCTGGTTGTCCACACCCCAGAGAGGAGGTCACATGTAGATCCGAGAAATTTGTTCCCACTTTCTACTCTTCCCTCCCATATCACCACTCCCCTCTAGTCTCAAGGGATTATCTATCCTAAATTTCCATGTTTTCAACTCCAATGTGCATCCCCTGGTCTAGCCAAATCTGTCTGGCAGAATTGAGATAATGATAGTAGGTGAGAGGAAGCATTTGAGAACATTTCATTGCTATTACACTGCACCTAGAATAGCTCATCTCCTCGCTACAAACCCTCTGTAAGAGGATACCTCTTCACTTATTGATGGGCTTTGGATCCCCAATCTGAACTCCCCTCACTTACAATGATATATTTTTTAGGTCTTTGATGCTCCGGATCCCTTTGACACCTCGTGATCATACAGGCTGTTGTTGTGCTTCTTCCATGTGGGCTTGCTTCTTAGCTAGATGGCCACTTACTCACCTTCAAGTCTTTAAAACCACAGATGCACATCTTTTGATAGCTGGGCACCATCAGCTTTCTTCACCACATTTGCTTATGCATGTATTTGTTGTCAGCAATCATCAGGAAAGTGAGAATATAATACTATGTTTATTAGTTCTTGAAACCTGATAATTGATTCATTTGGTATCTCTTGGTCCTAAAAAGCTGGTTTGCTTTGTCCATGTGGGCTTTGTTGCTTCTGAGCTGGATGGCCACTTGTTTACTTTCAAGCCTTTAAGACCCCAGATGCTGCATATTTTGATAGTCAGGCACCATCAGCTACCTGTATTTTTTAACTCAAATATTTATTATTGTTATTATTTTAAAATAATTTTATTTTTAAATTCATACAACTCTTATCACAATCCATACACACATCCATTGTATGCAAAGTACATTTGTACATTTGTTGCCATCATCTTTCTCAAAACATTTTCTTTCTACTTAAGCCCTTGATATTAGTTTGTCCTTTTTCCACTCCCTCCCCGCTCCCCGCTCCCCCCTGAACCCTGGTTAATTTATAAATTATTATTATTTTGACATATTATACACTGTCCATTGTCTCCCTTCACCCAATTCCCTATTGTCCATACCCCAGAGTAGGGGTCATATGTAGATACTTATAATTAGCTACCCCTTCTTACTCTACTTCTTACCCCTTCTTCTTCTTCTTATTATTATTATTATTACCCCTTCTTATTATTATTTTGACATATTATA